>JASTWK010000320.1:0-204305 GCA_030770225.1 Temnothorax unifasciatus
CGTACGGATTGTACGTGTGTGTCTCAATCTTGACGACGCTGTCGTCAAAGATCGGTTCACCTCCAATGTTTAAGATATTAGCCATTTCGTACGGCGAAACCCAATGATTTCAAAAATTCAACGTTCGACGCGGTGAGTTTCTTCTTTGGCGATCGGATTGTCTCTCTAATTTTGTTTCTCGTCTGTTGCACCTGCTCAGCTTCGTTCAGTACGAGCATCTCACGTTATCGCTGTCGTCTTCGTACATGCAGTCTAACGGTGATCTCCTCTCCACGAAAATCAATCAATCGACCGTCCTGATCCACGACGCGAAGCGTCAAGTCCGAAATGCTCCGTACGATGATCGGAAGGTAAATGATCTGTGCCGGCGTTTCCGATATCTTATATCCAGGAGGCACACTCGGTGAAAACTCGTGTATCGTGTGCACGTGCTTGTCGTTGCTGTACGCACCCGCGGTCACGTTACACTCTATGCGAATAATGTTTACGTTGATGATATTTATCGGAACATCCGATTCGTGCCACTTGTCGCGACTCCAGCACGCGATTCGCTGAAAATCCCAGCAGCGATCCAATGTTGTTCGGTTTGGTGAAATTTATCCGATAAGCGCACTTGATCTCGCTCTTCATCGTATTGTTATTAGCCCGAATAACAATCAATGGCGCGGTTCATCTTCGTTGTCGAGACAATATTGGATTGGTTCCATAAAAGAGCGCGTTTCAGATACATGTCTATATCACGCAGTTCGTACGATCCTTCGGGAATGGTAATCTCCTTGTTGTCATCATCGTCATCGTCATAGTAGAATTTATTGTTCGACGAATTTACATTCGGTATCGTGTTATAGGTTTCAAAATCTGTCAGACCGAGCTCGTAATCGCCATCGCTCAAATCCACGGCGGGAAAGTAGCTCACCGCGAGGATGCTGCTCTTGCCGGTGAGCGTAAATGTCAGTGACATGTTTGAACGAATACTAAGATTAAACATCGTAACGCCGGTCTTTAAATTGATTGTCAACCGACTGTAGAAAGCGCAGACACAGTTGTCCGCAATTGCTCTGATCGTAGCGCTGAAAAGGCGTGCGATTGTACTCTATCTTCGTCACGCTCGGTTCGAAATATCGCACCAATTCTTTCGGTGGTCGAAGATTGCCGAAACTGTCGAAATATATGGCACGATCTCCTCTCTTCGCGTACGCCACCCAGTGAGTACCGGGTCCCTCAGCATTATCCAAATTCACGATACCGCTCTCGTTTCGACGTATACCTCCGATCGGTAACGAGTCGCGCATGAAAATACCTCTAAAATATGGAATGCGCATACGTTTTGCAAGTTGTTGCAATTGCACGTTGGTAGTTACACCCTTGGGGATTTTTAGAGTCTCTTCGACGTTTTTTTTTTCTCGAGACTCCCCGTCCGCGTTTGTACGGAGCGAGATAAAGTCCGTGACCTTCCATGGCGCGATTGTGACGTTGCATCTCTTCCAGCTGACGTCGCGCGGCTTTGTTATCGTTCACGGCCTTTGCGACTCCCGCCGCTCCACCGACCAACGAACCGAGAACCCCCAACAACGGCAGGATCGGTAGGATACCGCCGCGTTTCGCTACCGAAGTATTCGCTTGTTCTTCTTCTTCTTTTTCTTCGTTTTCAAACCCATACCGAGTTTCGTTTTAGCCTTCATGGCCGCCCAGACGGCTGTAGCTGCAGCTCTCTCTCCGAGAGTCGAATCGTTCGCGGTGACACGTTTTCGCGCTTTCGCGGCGAGTATATTGTCTGCCACGTGTCGTTCTGCGAGATCGTTGCTACGCGAGTAGGCTATGTCGTGCTCGCGGCACGCTGCGTCCAATGGATTGATACCCCGATCACCTCTTGCCAATCGTGTTTCTAAATGAGTTCCCGGACCGCAAAATTGATAGCCGGGGATATGTAATTCGATCGGAAGCGCATTTATCGCGCGATTCAGCAGACCTCGACCTATCTTCGGCGGCATTCGCCGCAGTTTTTTATCAACGGTGGCGGACCGTCGATGTGCGTTTGCCGACTCGGCAAATTATAATGTTTTAAACAGCGACGATATTGCTGAACTTCCGAATCTGCCTTGATATGTTCGGGAAGCTTATCCCACAAGTAATCTATGTAATTATAAAACTGTCGTAGTAGAATGACCTTTGGTATATACTTCAACTGCTCGGCGGTTAAATCATAAATATCGCTGTTATCCGACACGAGCAAAAACATTTTAAAGACTGAGCATCTCAGCTCTACGCGTCTCTATAAATAGGCCAACTTTCTCGATACTGTTTTTCATTCGTTGTGGAGGGGAGGTAAAATGCGGTTCGTACGACAATCGCGGACGATCAAAGTGACAAACTTTGACGATAGGATACAGTTAACGAAAGAGGTACGCAAACATGGAGACGTGCTACCGATTTCTATACGCGGCATCATCTGCGGTCCGTCGAATTGCGGCAAGACAAACGTCTTGATAAGCTTGCTGGAAAGTCCGCACGGTGTACGTTTCGAGAACGTGTATGTGTACTCGAAATCGTTGCAACAACCGAAATATCGATATTTGGAGAATATACTAACACCGATAGAAGAGATTGGCTACTTTACGTTTTCGAATAACAGTGACGTCATTCCACCGAGCGAGGCGCTCCCGAATTCTATTTTATCTTTGATGACGTGGCGTGCGACAAGCAGGATACGATAAGAGAATACTTTGCAATGGGCCGGCACGCGCACGTTGACTCCTTCTATCTTTGTCAGACGTATGCAAAGATACCGAAGCATCTTATACGAGACAACGCGAATTTATTGATTCTGTTTAAACAGGATGGTACCAATCTGAAACACATATACAACGATCACGTAAACACAGATATGTCTTACGATGATTTCAGTAAATTGTGTCATACATGTTGGCAACAAAAGTATGGATTTGTGGTGATAGACAAGGACAGCGCGATTTCGAATGGTCGATACAGAAAAGGATTTAACGACTTTGCGATACCGAAACGTGCTTAGTTGTCGCCGACGCATCGATTGAACAACGTTATCGCAACATGGACAGCGGCGAGGAGATTAGAGAGCGCGAGAGGATAGCAAATCAAATTGCAAAAACGAGCAATTCGATTCGCAAAAAGTATCACGCCTTGAAAACGGGTAAAATGGAGGAAGATATCGCGTTGGAGAGACACTTTAAGCCCATCATTGAGCCTCTAAGGCAGATTGCCGAAAACACCGTTGGCAAGGAATCTGATGTGTCAAAGATTGAGAATGAAACGGCGTGGGAAGACGAAGAGCCAAAGCTCAAACGAAAACGACCAAACGCCTCGTTTAACGACTCTGTAATGGCTTCAACTCCGGTTACGTTGAAACGATCGATAAATATGTCATCTAATTTGAGCGAAATACCCAAAATTTTACAACCACGTATATCGAAACGATCGAAAGATTCATTGAATGAACCGCCGATAACCTCAGCGCCTTCCGTGCAACCCCCAATGGTCAAATCACTCGCAAACGGGGATGTTTTCGAAACCACGGATGACTCACTCGTGACGTCTGTTCGGGAGCAGTTGCAAACATCTGAGGGTCGAGAAATGTTGCGAGATCGCTTGGGTCCATTGAGCCATAAGTACGTCGGGGCAGTTCTTAGTGGCGATCAAGAAAGCGGTATAGACACCGTATACGGCGTTTATTTCAGCAACGATGGAATGATGCTAGGTAATAAACGTTTTGACGTGGACAACGCGGACAACATAATTATCAATGGTATACGATACGCTGGCACACGCGGTCTTTACGAGTTGATCTTTAAGAAACTTCCCGATTACGACATCTACACGGAGGACGACATGCAAACATACAAGAGCATTCTGTTGACGACGAGTGCTCATAAACGCAATTACGATGCTCATGCTCAAATAAATGGCAACAGAGGACCCAAATACACAAATATAATCGCTCCGTTGATTTCGGGTAAAATAGCTGGAAAAGGTATACCGCGTGCCATGACATTAAACGGCAACAAGATCGATCATATAATTGCACCGCTGATGTCGGGTAAAAAAGCTGGAAAAGGTATACCGCGTGCCATGACATTAAACGACAACAAGATCGACTATGGTCATTGGGACGATCCCAACGAGCTTGTAGATCGTCTTCGATTGCTCGAAGCTTCGCGTCTTGCCGGTCACACCGGTCACGATAACGAGATCATGTCGATTATCGAGGAACTTCGCGAGGCTGGACTTATTATAAATTAAACCGCGCGTCGGCGAGTCATTCAATCAACATCGAAATGCCGATCAACAAGTTTGGTATATCGCTCGGAAGAGGCGGTGCGGAACCGTACTATCAATGGAGAGGATTAATCAGAAATTACGTGCGCGATAACGCTCTTTGCATGGTCGCCACCGACTTTGATGCAAATTCGCGCAAGATTCGACGGATAGCGCCGCCTGTAGATGATGGCGATGCGGCCAATAAACGTTACGTGCAGCAGAGCGTGCAAATTTTGAACGATCGGCAGGATGAAATCGAGAGAAAGATGGTTGCATTCCAGAATGACGTGCAAATTACTTTAAACGAACTTCAAAAGATGATTCAAGAAGTAATTATCGCGTATCATCGCGAATAGATAAAAACGTACATCTGATCTCTGCGTCAGTTGCGCGTCATCGTCATGGCTAGTAAGAAGCAATCAACTGAGAAACGGAGGCTGGTGGAAGAATTACACGCTCCTGCGAGAAGAAATTTTTCGCGAAGACGCGTCATAGTGCGCGGATACGATGACCTGTGGCAGGCGGATGTGGTCGAGATGCGCCCATACACGCGATTCAACAGAGGCTACCACTACATACTCACCGTTATCGATGTGCTGAGTAAGCACGCATGGGCCGTACCGCTCAAGGCCAAGAGCGGAACCGAGGTTACTACGGCGATTGCGAAAATAATTCGAGACAGCGGAAGATGTCCGAAAAATCTGCAGACTGACAAGGGCAAAGAATTTTACAACGCAAACGTGCAGAAACTCTTGAAGAAACATAATATCAATCACTATTCGACCTATTCCGTAATGAAGGCATCGGTCGTCGAACGATTCAATCGCACACTCAAGAACGACATGTGGAAAATGTTTACGCTCAATGGAAATTACAAATGGATCGACTCGCTGCCGGGTCTCGTATCGGATTACAACGCGCGAAAGCATCGAACTATCGGCATGCGACCTATCGATGTTACCCCCGCGATCGCCAACAAGCTCCTAACAACGGTGTACAGTCACGTAAAGATCGCTGCTCCCGCGCGATTCAAAGTAGGCGACTCGGTACGCGTGAGTAAATTCAAGACAATCTTCGAGAAAGGATACACGCCAAATTGGACCACGGAGGTGTTTAGAATCGTCAAAGTGCAGAAAACTAATCCCGTGACGTATCTGTTGGAAGATTCCTGCGGAAAACCCGTCGCCGGCGGCTTCTACGAATATGAGTTACATCGCGTTGCTAATCCCGACGTGTATCTCGTTGAAAAAGTTTTACGCAAAAGGGGGGATGAGGTTTATGTAAAGTGGTTAGGATTTGATAATTCACACAATTCGTGGATACACAAGAATAATGTATTGTAAAAAATTTATTACAATATAAAAACATATTATACATACAAATGAGTCATTTATTTTCATAAATATCTAAATGTAATTACAATATATATTTAAGGTATTTTATTATGCCCCCATGGCAACGTCTCGGTAGAACCGGGTATAATGAAGCGTTTATCATCGTACGGACTTAGTGCTATTTTCGTTTCGGACACGGTGTACACCTCGTGTTGTTTGGATCTTATGCAAGCCTGCTGTCGCGTCATTTCAATTTCGTCGCGCAGACATCGCGTGTAATCGTCGAACGTTATCGACCTGGCTACGACGTTACTCTTAACACCTTTAGCCTTTTTCGTATCTTTCTTACCGTTCACTCGCAAGGCGTACATCTTTGCTCTAAGCCCAACAAATTCAGTCATTATCGCGCCGTTGTTTTCGTCTTTCATCAAACCCGGAACTTTTTTATTGGCGAGTGGGATACCGTACGCATTATCGACCGCGTAATCGCTAGTGTCAAATCTATTAATGTCGCGCTTCATGGTGTCATACACATCGTCGCACTCGATGTGATAAATGAGACTGTCAGTATCAGTGTACGTGACTTTACACTTTTCGCGATACAACGGTAACATATACTCGTGATGAAATTCGTACAAACATGTCTTGGATATATCGAGGATGCACATACCCACGTAGATTGGTTTGTCGAACTTCACCTCGAGTTTTCGCATTTCTATCGCTACTAAATTCTCCGAAAAGACGCTTCGGCTATGAAAATTCGGTTTCGCGATCATTGCCTCCGCGCCGTATCTACCCTCCCAATGAGTCACGAGTCGCACGTCAACGTGATTCCGCACATTCTCCATGGTTTTGCCGAACACAGCGTTGTTCATCAATTTGTATAAATTTTTCTCGAAATCATTCTTGGCCAATGTTCTAAATTTCGTATTTAGTTCAATATAATCGCAAAGCCATGGAGATTGCGCGAATTTCAATATGCGGTGAATCTTTGATATACGAAGACCGTGACGAGTACACTGCTGCAGGTTGCGATAATGTATTACATAACGTTTCTTATCGTATAATGTTGCGAGGAGCTTGTCCTGCAGCTTACCAGGTGGTTTATCGCGCGTTGGGCAGAACGGTAGGTCAGTGTGCGCGTCGTGAAGATGTTGCGGATACTCCAAGTCGACTTCGAGAATGTAGCCTATCGAGGAATCCAACGCGATATCCATAACATTAAAATTGGTTACGTCGTCGACCCATTGAAAATCTGCATATGGCAATGGTTGACACATTGCCCAGCCGTATAAGTTGTTTACGTCAAAATACATCAGATACGATGATGGTTTCGCTGGATCGTACGACTGCATGTATTTGTTGTTGGCCAGCGCGTATCTGTTCGAACATTGGCTCAAACCGCCGCGTATACCGCGTTCGATAAACATGACCATGTCAATGTCGGTGAGCAATTCGAAATTGATACGTGTATGCTTCAACATAGCATCCCACGTAAAACCCGGTAGAGTATAATAATAGGCGGGATCGAGTCCATAACTCGCAACGCAGCTATCGCGAAAATTTTCAAAGATATCGGCCAACAGCAAAACATCGGTTTTGAGATATAAATCGCTGTAGTCACCGAGCGTTCGAATGGAGAACCGCTGCCAGACGTTGACGGCGTGCGCGTAATCGCTTTCAGATACGGTGTCACCTGTCAATGAACTGTAAAACGAGTCGCGCGACGGTAAGCACGAGTCCTGCAACTTTTCGACGCAGTCAATGTACTCGTACGGAAATACGCCTTTTCGTGTCAACAAATCAAAATTTTCTGCGGATAATTTACAAAATTCGCGTTGCAATATTCGCAGTTTATCCTTGCTAAGATAAGATGCCAATTTGTCGAGACTAGCGGTGAGAAACTTGTACGAATCGATAAATCGCAATTTAACGCAAGTTTTCTTATCTTTATCTTCGGTGCTTTTAACATTTTTCGTAAACGAAATGTATTTCTCTTTTGTAATTGGGAGTAAATCTACATGTCCTTCGTACGCTGTTGCTATTTCCGTTATAATAAAATGCGCGTCGTAGCCTGATAAATTATGAAAAACTATCGGAATACAATGCGAATCTTTATAATTTAAGTTACAGTTTGAGTGCGCGGGACCTCTGTACTGACCGGTCAGATGGCAATGATCGCGTACTCGCACGTCGTCTGGCTCGAACGGTTTTTCGCACACGTGACAGTGCGTTGCGCTGTTAAACTTTTCCCACTCGTCTCGCGTGAAATCCGCCATGGGCAAATTAGTGGACAAGATTGTCTTTACATTGTGAGCTAAACGTCTTAGCTCCTCGGCGAACCACGCGACGCAATCCTTATCGCGACGAAACCGATACATTGATAACGAGTCGTCGTACGAGCAACGCACGTAGTACCCTATGCTAAACACGCGATGATGTTGATACGTGTACCTGGACGTTTCCGTATCCGCTTCCATCTTCTCCAGGGTACATTCCAGGTCGGCGTATATGATAAACGGAACTCGTTCCTTCCTGTTGTGATTCTTAAAGGCCAACCACTTGTTGTTATCGCTCGGTAACTTGATCGCGCAGTCGTTCATCTCCAGACAGTCGACGGTATGGGCTTCCAATTTCTCGCTCGTGTGGAAATAGTGTAAACATCTGTAAATAATGAAATTTTTTATATATTTTTTAAGTAAGATTTATTTTTATTATTTATTAGGACGTATACTCACCGATCGCAAAAGTATTTCCTGTGCTCTTTTTTACTCAATTGCGAGCTCACGAGGCGGGATAAGTTCTTGATCCATGCAAAATGTCCCACGCTGTCGTCATGCACGTACAGCAGATTTACATGCCTGTCCATCTTTCTGTCGGTGAGCCGTATTGGCACGATAGCAAGTTCCTCGTTTTTTTTCTCGATGCCGTACACGTTGATGGAGATGTCGTTGTAATTTTCGAAAATTTTAATTTGATCCAGCGTCATTGGAAACTTAATGTTTGTAAGATTTAGCACCGACGTGTAATGTGGATATGACGATTCCCGTTCTGCATGTCTTTGGGCTGGATGCAGAGCAGCCACCACTGACCATGCGAAACATGCATTGTCCATTGATCGCACGTTTATCACCGCTTTCTTCGTTTTAATTTCTCGCGGTATTTCCACAAAACACCCCGCGTGCAATGGATTGTACTTGTTTACGTTAACAGTCAAATTCAGTATACGCGACAACGCCCATCCGCTATCACGTTCCTGGAATTCCTCCAGCGATGCTAGGGTAGGCTCGATAACGCGTCGCTTGTACCACTCGCGCAGATCGGACATACGAAAGAGTTCACTGTTTCTCGTAGCGATACTTTTATTCGCGCGTTTGTCACCCGCAACAAATTCACCATTAAACATTGTGTTTATCTTTACATTGTCGTGTCGTTGCATGACGTTCCGCACACGATCGAGTACAATGTCTCTCGCATCTTTGAGAAATTGACGCGGATCGATGTGTTTCGAATTTATCACCACACCGGTCAGTATACGACTTTCAAAAGCCGTATCTATCTCGCGCCATCTGAGTCCTGTCTCACTCGCACTGTATCCGGCACCCACATGCACGAAACGTTGACGTACCGAGTCTTTCAGACTTTCGAGTCGTGCGATACAAGCAATCAACGACTGTTTAAGACCGATCGATAATCGTGGCCGTTTAATTCGACTTTGTTCTTCCAACGATTCGATAAACTTGTCGCATCGTTGCTCCCACGCAGTAAATTCTTCCCACGAATTTAAAAGGGCGGATTGCTCCAACAACTCTTGCTCCATGTTATTGCACGATCCTCTCACTAATGCCATTTGTTGCACTCACGACTTCTAATTCTCGACTATTGGACGTATCCCCCCAGATTCGTCATTTTATATCCTACTAATGATGCATCGTTTGCTAGCATATTTAATTTTATCTCAGCAGCCGTACATCGGCGCTATTTGCAAAATTTGCAGTTTTGCACGTGTTCGATGAAATCACCGCGAGACACGTATGTTCTTGAAAACAATAATGCACCATTGACTTATGCGACATTGCAAAATTTGCAGTTTTGCACGTGTTCGATGAAATCATGTCGCGACATGTTCTTGATATCAATAATGTACCATTGACTTATGCGAAATTGCAAAATTTGCAGTTTTGCACGTGTTCGATGAAATCATCGCGAGACACGTCTTGAAGAAATCATATTTGATGCTATTGCCCGATGAGGTGATCTTATCACGTTCTAGACAACGATATGACATTTATGTGGATTGTGGTGGTGGTCACCATGCAGCAGCCGTACATTGGCGCAATTTGCAAGATTCGCATTTTTGTACGTATAAATAGTCTACGAGGATTCTAGCGCGTGCAGTCAAGAGTTTGATACGGTTTGAGTCGCAAACAGCCTCTAGATACGATGAATGTTCACGGTGCGAACTACTACGTTCCGATTCAGAATGAAACGTGTGAGAAACAGCACAATGAGTAAGTACCGCTAATTTTCGTATATACTTGTGCAAAAAAAAACTTTTATAAATATAATTGTATTTGTTTCAGTTTTGATAAACCCCGCCACATGCCACGTATTTTGGGAAGGAGATTTGCCCTGACATCGACAGCATATAAATTTTTGGATGTTGGAATCATCGCGGGACCTCTGTGGACATACATATTGGCGATAACCGAGGCAATCGGATAATTCTGCCTTATGCAACGTGGACGGCTCTCATCGAAAAACGTGCAGATATTCAGCGACTCGTGCAATCACCGACGCCATCATCGTTAGCGTTTCGAGATCTGGAGCTCGTTAAAATATGCGACGCAGACGTTGTAAAATTGACATCGTGCGATACCAGCTTATACATGAAACCGTCAACCATACTCTTCCTGTTTGAACTAGAACATTGCGTTGAGAATGTGTGTTTTCAACTATGCCAAAATGTTCATGGCGTAAGTGAAAAATTTAAACAATTTGTAAGCATTTTACGTCAAAATGGTATCATCGATAAATGTAATGCAGTTAGAATCCTGCGTGAATTTTACGATAAAAATTCAATTATTGATTGTGAATTATTAGTCTACGCTATAGATACTATTGTGTATAATGCGCTACATGATAAATAAATGCATATAATATGATAAAACAATTTTTCCTTTTCATTTTCCGTTTATCCCATTCCCTGTCATTAGAATTAAGCTGTCTTCGTCTACTTAAATGTAATATTAGAAATTAAATATCGCGAAAATCTAAACGATTAAATATCGTTTGCGAAGAAAAGATATGCGATCGTGAGCGAGAACGCGCGAGGGAAAGAGAACGCGAACGAGAAGACGCGCGCGAACGGGAGCGAGGGGCCGCGCGAACGGGGGCCGGGAGCGAGAGGGACCGCGCGCAAACGAGAAGACGCGCGCGAACGGGGGAGAGGGGCGCGAGAGAACGGGGGCCGGGAGCGAGAGAGGGACCGCGCGCGAACGGGGGCCGGGAACGCGAGCGGGTGACGTCACGCGGACCGCCGCGGCCGTTGCACGCGGTCGCCCCTCACCCCGCGGCGCGGCGAAAACGCGGTCACCCCGCGGCGCGGCGAAAACGCGATCACCCCGCGGCGCGGCGAAAACGCGGCCCCCTCACCCCGCGACGCATGAAAACGCGTACCCCGCCCCCGCGACGCACGAAAACGCGGTACCCCCCTCCCCCGCCCCCGCGATGCACTGAAAACGCGGTACCCCCCCTCCCCCGCCCCCGCGACGCATGAAAACGCGTACCCCGCCCCCGCGACGCATGAAAACGCGGTACCCCGCCCCCTGCGACGCATGAAAACGCGTTACCCCCCTCCCCCTCCCCCGCGACGCATGAAAACGCGGTACCCCCCTCCCCCTCCCCCGCGACGCATGAAAAGGCGGTACCCCCCTCCCCCGCCCCCGCGGTATCCCCCCCCGCGGTATCCCCCCCCCGCGGTATCCCCCCCCCGCGGTATCCCCCCCGCGGTATCCCCCCGCCCCTCACCCCCCCTCGGAGCTCCCGGGATAGAACCGGCCTAGCTTACCTACTTTCAATAATTGTTTATATTGTAAATGTAAGTATCTCTTTTAAAATAAAAAATTATATAAGAAATAAAGCTGCATATAAAGCCATTTGTTTATTTTGTGAATATCAATATGCAACTGTTAATGCCTTAAGCAAATAAAACATTTTTCTTCTATAATTTTAATCATTTCATTACTTTATATTTGCTAATTTTATATTACAAGAAAAAGTAATTGTGTAAGATATTGTAAATATCAATTTTCTTACGATAAACTTGCCTGCATTATAAGATTTGTGGGTTATTCCAGACTATCTATCGAAACCACTGCCAAGGGAACGGGCTTGGAAAAATTAGCGGGGAAAGAAGACCCTGTTGAGCTTGACTCTAGTCTGGCATTGTAAGGAGACATGAGAGGTGTAGCATAAGTGGGAGATGGCAACATCGCCGATGAAATACCACTACTTTCATCGTTTCCTTACTTACTCGGTTAGGCGGAGCGCGTGCCACGAGGGCTTCGTGCCCCGGCGGTCACGGTGTTCTAGAGCCAAGCGTGTCAGAGTGGCGTGAGGCCTCGCGGCCGATCGCCGTTAATACTCCCGCGTGATCCGATTCGAGGACACTGCCAGGCGGGGAGTTTGACTGGGGCGGTACATCTGTCAAAGAATAACGCAGGTGTCCTGAGCTTGATCCCAAGTTTTATGCTTGAAACATCCTACTTCTTGAAGCTAATAAACGCGATCTAATCAAAAAAACATTGCAATGATAAAAATAGGAAATGTTCTATTACAGACATTAGCTTCAGTCGATGCACCCGAAGAAAATTCACAGGAGATTGTAACTGCTTTAGACTTCATCTTTCGAAAAGGAAATTCTAATGAGGAAACGGGCTGGCAAAAACAATTAGATTATTATGTAATGGAAACAACAATTAGTCATAATGAATCACCTCTCGAATGGTGGAAGACGCGAGCGAAAAAATATCCGGCGCTAGCAAAACTTGCAAGAAAATATTTGGCCATACCCGCAACATCTGCAAGTTCTGAAACAGCATTTTCATCGGCGGGCAATATTGTTACGCGCAAACGGAGCTGCCTAGCTCCAGATACAACCAATCTTTTAGTATTTTTATATGAGAATAGACAAGTTTTTCCCATATAAAATTTATAATACATTAATTGCAAATATATATGTGTGTGTGTGTATGTGTGTGTGCGTGCGCGTGCGCGTGCGCGTGCGCGTGCGCGTGCGTGTGCGTGTGCGTGTGCGTGTGCGTGTGTGTGTGTGTGTGTTTACAATTATCATAAATTTCATTAATCTACATTACATACATTTTATTACATTGTATTATGTATATATATATACTGTATGTTATATGTACTGCATGTAATATATTACATACAGTTCTATTTTTGTGTTTTATTATAATAAATGTACAATTGTAATATTTATTTCAATAAGAAATAAGAATTAAGAAGTATGTTCCATTATGTACATATATTTACATTTTATATTTTACAAAATAAAGTATTTTTCAAGTGCAACAATGTAATCATATTAACATATTATTGTAATACATATATTTTACAGTTGCAAACAATTTCTCTTCGTAACGTTCTTCTTTGTATTTCTTTTTTTTGTTTTTTTCTCTTTTACAGAATTATTTAATCAATGTCGAGATTTTATCTTGGCAAATTTTGCAATGAAATATGTTACACAATAAAAGTTATTTTAAATATCTTGCAAATTTTTTAATATTTTTATTGTGTGTGAGTGTGTGGTTAATTACTTGATTAGGTTAAACTGTCATGCGTTAGCCGTCTGATATGAGAGTAAATGTGTAATGCGGACACTTGTTCATGAAGTGGGTATCTTATGATACGATTACCCGTGTGATACGGGTACCCGCGAGATACGGATACCCGCGTGATACGGGTACCCGCGGAATCGGTCTTCACCCGTGTGCAACAAATGACTGGCGGACGGGCGGGTGCTCGAGTACCCGGGTATTCCGAGCACTAAAGGAGAGGCGTGATTGGTGGAGATACGCGAAATTGCGATCTCAGATCCTGACCACTTTGTCGCGTACGGATCGCAAGCGACAGTTACTGCGTCAGTTTTTGGACCAAGCGGCGGACGATTTGAAGAAAATTCCCGGTGTTACGAAAGAAACGAGGAACGTCCTCTACGAAAGTGATCAGAGCGACGTTTAAAAAATTATATTTCATGAATACGTATACCTTTTTTGATTACAGATGAGATAAAATAAAATACGTATCTCGAGACGAATAAATGTACAAATATCCAAATTATTTTCTATCCTACGCTATTATTTCTTACTTTTTCTTATTCGTAGGTGATTCTTTAAAGACACAACGAATATTGGAGGAGGAGGAGGATAAACGGACAAAAGTTTTGTAAGTTTTCTTTCCCTTCATTTTTAACAATAAATGTTTACAATAATTTCTCTGTATTTCAGAAGCACAGAGCGGCCAACTCGCAATCAACGATGTCATTGCTATCGAAAAATTCGCTCTCACGTATCGCTTTCGGGACGTTCGCGGGATCCATCACGGTGGCAGCAATAGCGATGAAGCGCGTCAGTTTCGCGTCGATCATGCCGGTTATTGCGCGCAACGAGGTCACGAGACGATTGACGCAAAGGTCGAGGTTGAACATATGGAGCACGGTGTTCGTCGAAATGATCAGACGAGTCGTGGATGTTTCCAGGCGTAGGGTCGACAGATTATTAATCCTTCCAAATCGTAATGTTAAATGTTCGTTTTCGATGCGCATCGGTGGTAGAGCGCGTTCGTTCTTGCCACGCTGCAGGTGGGACAAGACCGCACGTTTTTGATCGACGAGTTTTTTCCACGTTTCAGGCGAGAGCGAGATCTCCTTGCCGTGACAATCACCTATGACGATGTGCACGTAGCACGGGAGTACGGCTGTGATACCGACGTCTATGAATTTGTATCCCGTTTTAGTTAATATGTATCTTCTTTCCAGAATTCGCACCGGATGACGTTCGACATCGCTTTTCAAAATACCGTCGTCGTAGTAGTCGTCGCGACTGGAGATAAAAAATTATTGTTAGATCGTAGACGAGCAATATGAGATCGTCGCGAACTCACCACGTGTTTTTCCGGGAGTCGACGTTGCCCCGATTCGGAAACGGAGTTTCTAATTCTACCGATTGCTCGTTGACTCTTCTTCTTTTTTCGCGCTACCGACACCGTTCTCGAGATCGTCGTCGAATTGACGCTGTTCGAAATACGGGGCGTGTAACGTCGAGCACATCTCTCTCTTTTTTCTCTGTTGTCGCGGTGCGGTTGACGGATCACGCGAGAATGAGTCGTTCGAGGGAAGTCGAGGTGGAATATAGTTTGAAAAAATAAATTACAATTCCCCTTCTTTCATTAATATTTTTCAGGAGCGGCATGTAAAGGGGGGTTATGTCGAGTCGTTCTATTCTTCCTCTTCTCTGTCCGACGTCTCCCTCCCGTTAATTCAAACGAATCGACTCAATAGATCTCGCAGCTGCATCATCAGTCCCTCTCTCGGGCAGGTAATACCGATGATCCCCAGATTAAATTTGCCGGATGCCGTTACGGTTTTCGTGAATTCGTTGAATCTGTAGAATCGGTTTTTACTGATAAAGTATAAATTACCGTCGATGTATCGAAAGGCCGACGATACGCTGTGAGGTATTCCCGGAAATATCATGTCGATGTGGTAGAACTTAACGATACTCATCGAACAATCGTCTATCTCGCCCACAAAATTATTGTTGTATATAATGAAGGTTCGTCCTTCGTTCGTGTTCAGCACGGCGTTGATCTTCGCGTTCGCATCGGGAAGTCCAAGATCTGTGCAAGATTTCGGCCAAGTTAAAACTAGCTTTACACGCGGATAAGTGATCATGTAGCTCATATTGCCCGCGAACAGCACGATATTGCCCGAGGGCGCCTAATACGCGGCCGTCAAACGCGTGAAATTCTTAGAAAGAAATTTCATGTAGTCCGTCAATAGCAAGGGTTTCTTGTAAGTTTTCCCGTCTATATCGATCGACTACATGTATCGTTCGTGCGAGATGTACAATCGACCGTTCGTTATCAGTACCGTATCCACGTTTCGCAAGGTGCATAAATTTATCTCGACGTCTTTCGTAGTCGTCGTCGTAGTCGCCATCGTCGTCGTTGTCGTCGTGGTAGTCGTCGGTGTTGTCGTCGTGGTCGTTAGTTTTGGAAATTTAGCATTTTCTTTAGCGCCGTACAGGTGTTGTATGGAAAGAACGTCCTCTAGACTGAGTTGAACGGGGAATGTATTTTCAGGCACGTACGCGTGCATCACCGAATCTTTGCGGAAGCTGTGCGGCAGGCCTAAAGCGTGCCCGATCTCGTGCGTCAGCGTCTGAAGTAAATTGTAAGTTCCCGGAGGATTGTTATTCAGCTGGATGTGCCACGTCTCCGCTTTGTCCACGTGCACCTCCGAGACATAATTAGGTTCTCCGGTGGGAAAGTACGCGTGAGCAACATCTCCGTGGGGACCATTGAACGAAGCCGAACACAGTTCGTTTCGTCGGGAGTTTAGCATCGCGTGACGCCCCTCACGAAACGATATTAGAATATCGGGATTCAGCGAATCGCGCTCGAACGTCAACGACGAATTCGTTGCCCACAGATCGAACGCGGCTTGGGTCGTTTTCAAGATCAAGTTGTTGGCCAGATGAAAGTTTTATTTGAGATGTTTCTTCGGCCATTTGTCCGAAAGCGGAGCGAACGTGCGCTCCGAAATGTCCTCGACGCTGCATCGCGGTGCACGCATTCGATTCAACGTCTCTTCGTTTAATTCACCGTCGCCGGGTAGTCGATAGAATTCTTGAAACAGTGAGATTGCTCAATGTAATTCCTGCGTAGTGTTGTAGGATGATTGCTGTGCACCGTTGTTGTTGTTGTTGTTATTCAAATAGCCATATTTTTGCAGATAATTGATCACAGTCTCATTTTCATTCGAATTACAATTTACCGCCACGACGATAAAAATCGCGCACGTAATTACGCACGCGAGCGACATTGTCGAAAGAGAACAATGCACCCCCTGACCCCTCGAAAGGCGATAAGCGTCACCGCCCGATCGAAGCGCGATTGACCGACGTATCGAGCAATGCGTTCCTTTTTTTTTTCAGCGATCACGACGCGGGTGGGAGGTCTCGGTAAGTCTGTAAAAATGTAAGCGGAACTAGATATTGCGACGCAGATCAGCGGTGTTAAGTCGTTATTTGACGCGCCGACGATGGATCAGGAGGAGGACGAGGAGGTCTCTCTCGACCTCGAAATTTCGTCCGATATGGATAGTTACGGTGACTCATTATCGTCGGACAATCTTGAGTTATATTGCAGTGAGTCGTTGTCGTCTAACACGGACAGCGTCGAATTCGGTGACTCCTCGTCACCGATTTGCGAAGCGATCACGTTGAAGGAGAACACTCAATGGAATGTGGCGACGTACAGTCTGAGAAGAGAGATCGGTTTTCGGTCTCCGCGTGAGGAATTGTGGATGAAGACTGTAATGGCTCAGAGCGACAGAGCGAAGTCTTACATGCGTGGAATTCCGAGGAAATTTTCGCAGGGGGATCAAAGAAAAACGTCTATCGAGAGATTCAAAGAGGTTCATCAGTAGGTAAGCTATGTTGGCACCCACCGCGGCGGTGTCAGATTATACAAGGGTATCAGATTTCACGAGGGGAGGGGGGAGGGGGGTACCGCGGGGGAGGGGGAGGGGGGATACCGCGGGGGGATACCGCGGGGGGGGGGGGTACCGCGGGGGGAACGGAGGGGGGATACCGCGGGGGGGGGGGTACCGCGGGGGAGGGGGAGGGGGGATACCGCGGGGGCGGGGGAGGGGAGTACCGCGTTTTCATGCGTCGCGGGGGCGGGGGAGGGGAGTACCGCGTTTTTGTGCGTCGCGGGGGCGGGGGAGGGGGGTACCGCGTTTTCGTGCGTCGCGGGGGGGCGGGGGAGCGGGGTACCGCGTTTTCGTGCGTCGCGGGGGCGGGGTACGCGTTTTCATGCGTCGCGGGGGAGGGGGTATCGCGTTTTCCGGCATCGCGGGTGAGGGGGCCGCGTTTTCGCCGCGCCGAGGGGTGACCGCGTTTTCCGGCACCGCGGGGTGAGGGGGCCGCGTTTTCGCCGCGCCGCGGGGTGACCGCGTTTTCGCCGCGCCGCGGGGTGAGGGGCGACCGCGTGCAACGGCCGCGGGGGTCCGCGTGACGTCACCCGCTCGCGTTCCCGGCCCCCGTTCGCGCGCGGTCCCTCTCTCGCTCCCGGCCCCCGTTCTCTCGCGCCCCTGTCCCCCGTTCGCGCGCGTCTTCTCGTTTGCGCGTGGTCCCTCTCGCTCCCGGCCCCCGTTCGCGCGCGGTCCCTCTCTCGCTCCCGGCCCCCGTTCTCTCGCGCCCCTGTCCCCCGTTCGCGCGCGTCTTCTCGTTTGCGCGCGGTCCCTCTCGCTCCCGGCCCCCGTTCGCGCGGCCCCTCGCTCCCGTTCGCGTGCGTTTTCTCATTCACGTTCTCTTTCCCTCGCGCGTTCTCGCTCACGATCGCATATCTTTTCTTCGCAAACGATATTTAATCGTTTAGATTTTCGCGATATTTAATTTCTAATATTACATTTAAGTAAACGAAGACAGCTTAATTCTAATGACAAGGAATGGGATAAACGGAAAATGAAAAGGAAAAATTGTTTTACCATATTATATGCATTTATTTCTCATGTAGCGCATTATACACAATAGTATCTAAAGCGTAGACTAATAATTCACAATCAATAATTGAATTTTTATCGTAAAATTCACGCAGGATTCTAACTGCATTACATTTATCGATGATACCATTCTGGCGTAAAATGCTTACAAATTGTTTAAATTTTTCACTTACGCCATGAACATTTTGGCATAGTTGAAAACACACATTCTCAACGCAATGTTCTAGTTCAAACAGAAAGAGTACGGTTGACGGTTTCATGTACAAGCTGGTATCGCACGATGTCAATTTTATAATATCTGCATCGCATATTTTAACGAGCTCCAGATCTCGAAACGCTAACGATGATGGCGTCGGTGACTGCACGAGTCGCTGAATATCTGCACGTTTTTCGATGAGAGCCGTCCACGTTGCATAAGGCAGAATTATCCGATTGCCTCGGTTATCGCCAATATGTATATCCACAGAGGACATAGGTCCCGCGATGATTCCAACATCCAAAAATTTATATGCTGTCGATGTCAGGGCAAATCTCCTTCCCAAAATACGTGGCGTGTGGCGGGGTTTATCAAAACTGAAACAAATACAATTATATTTATAAAAGTTTTTTTTGCACAAGTATATACGAAAATTAGCGGTACTTACTCATTGTGCTGTTTCTCGCACGTTTCATTCTGAATCGAAACGTAGTAGTTCGCACCGTGAGCATTCATCGTATCTGGAGGCTGTTTGCGACGTACTCGAACCGTATCAAACTCTTGACTGCACGCGCTAGAATCCTCGTAGACCATTTATACGTACAAAACTGCGAATCTTGCAAATTGCGCCAATGTACGGCTGCTGCATGGTGACCACCACCACAATCCACATAAATGTGATTTCTTTGTCAAGAACGTGATGAGATCACCTCATCGGGCAATAGCATCAAATATGATTTTTTCAAGAACATGTCGCAACGTGTCTCGCGATGATTTCATCGAACACGTGTAAAACTGCAAATTTTGCATTTTTCTGGTCGATGTACGGCTGCTGCATTGATATAGATCAAATCACCAAAAGTCACGTTATTGTTTTCAAGACGTGTCTCGCGATGATTTCATCGAACACGTGCAAAACTGCAAATTTGGCAATTTCGCATAAGTCAATGGTGCGTTATTGTTTTCAAGAACATACATGTCTCACGATGATTTCATCGAACACGTGCAAAACTGCAAATTTTGCAAATAGCGCCGATGTACAGCTGCTGAGATGAAATTAAATATGCTAGCAAACGATGCATCATTAGTAGAATATAAATTGACGAATCTGGGGGGATACGCTCAGTAGTCGAGAATTGGAAGTCGTGAGTACAATTGTGTCAGAAAGAAGATCGTGCAATAATATGGAGCAAGAGTTGTTGGACCAATCCGCCCTTTTAAATTTGTGGGAAGAATTTACCGCGTGGGAGCAACGATGCGACGAGTTTATCGAATCGTTGGAAGAACAAAGCCGAATTAAACGGCCACGATTATCGATCGGTCTCAAACAGTCGTTGATTGCTTGTATCGCACGACTCGAAGGTCTGAAAGATTCGGTACGTCAACGTTTCGTGCATGTGGGTGCCGGATACAGTGCGAGTGAGACAGGACTCAGATGGCGCGAGATAGATACGGCTTTTGAAAGTCGTATACTGACCGGTGTGGTGATAAATTCGAAACACATCGACCCACGTCAATTTCTCAAAGATGCGAGAGACATTGTACTCATTCATGTGCGGAACGTCATGCAACGACACGACAATGTAAAGATAAACACAATGTTTAATGGTGAATTTGTTGCGGGTGACAAACGCGCGAATAAAAGTATCGCTACGAGAAACAGTGAACTCTTTCGTATGTTCGATCTGCGCGAGTGGTACAAGCGACGCGTTATCGAGCCTACCCTAGCATCGCTGGAGGAATTCCAGGAACGTGATAGCGGACGGGCGTTGTCGCGTATACTGAATTTAACTGTTAACGTAAACAAGTACAATCCATTGCACGCAGGGTGTCTTGTGGAAATACCGCGAGAAATTAAAAAGAAGAAAGCGGTGATAAACGTGCGATCAAGAGACAATGCATGTTTCGCATGGTCAGTGACGGCTGCTCTGCATCCAGCCCAAAGACATGTAGAACGAGAGTCGTCATATCCACATTACGCGTTGGTGCTAAATCTTACAAACATTAAGTTTCCAATGACGTTGGATCAAATTAAAAATTTTGAAAATTACAACGACATCTCCATCAACGTGTACGGCATCAAGAAAAAAAACGAGGAACTTGCTATCGTGCCAATACGGCTCACCGACAGAAAGATGGACAGGCATGTAAATCTGCTGTACGTGCATGACGACAACGTGGGGCACTTTGCATGGATCAAGAACTTATCCCGCCTCGTGAGCTCTCAATTAAGCAAGAATACGAACAAAAAATACTTTTGCGATCGGTGAGTATACGTCCTAATAATTAATAAAAATAAATCTTACTTAAAAAATATATAAAAAATTTCATTATTTACAGATGTTTACACTATTTCTACACGAGCGAGAAATTGGAAGCCCACACCGTCGACTGTCTGGAGATGAACGACTGCGCGATCAAGTTACCGAGCGATAACGACAAGTGGTTGGCCTTTAAGAATCACAACAGGAAGGAACGAGTTCCGTTTATCGTTTACGCCGACCTGGAATGTACCCTGGAGAAGATGGAAGCGGATCCGGAAACGTCCAGGTACACGTATCAACATCATCGCGTGTTTAGCATAGGGTACTACGTGCGTTGCTCGTACGACGACTCGTTATCAATGAATCGGTTTCGTCGCGATAAGGATTGCGTCGCGTGGTTCGCCGAGGAGCTAAGACGTTTAGCTCACAATGTAAAGACAATCTTGTCCACTAATTTGCCCATGGCGGATTTCACGCGAGACGAGTGGGAAAAGTTTAACAGCGCAACGCACTGTCACGTGTGCGAAAAACCGTTCGAGCCAGACGACGTGCGAGTACGCGATCATTGCCATCTGACCGGTCAGTACAGAGGTCCCGCGCACTCAAACTGTAACTTAAATTATAAAGATTCGCATTGTATTCCGATAGTTTTTCATAATTTATCAGGCTACGACGCGCATTTTATTATAACGGAAATAGCAACAGCGTACGAAGGACATGTAGATTTACTCCCAATTACAAAAGAGAAATACATTTCGTTTACGAAAAATGTTAAAAGCACCGAAGATAAAGATAAGAAAACTTGCGTTAAATTGCGATTTATCGATTCGTACAAGTTTCTCACCGCTAGTCTCGACAAATTGGCATCTTATCTTAGCAAGGATAAACTGCGAATATTGCAACGCGAATTTTGTAAATTATCCGCAGAAAATTTTGATTTGTTGACACGAAAAGGCGTATTTCCGTACGAGTACATTGACTGCGTCGAAAAGTTGCAGGACTCGTGCTTACCGTCGCGCGACTCGTTTTACAGTTCATTGACAGGTGACACCGTATCTGAAAGCGATTACGCGCACGCCGTCAACGTCTGGCAGCGGTTCTCCATTCGAACGCTCGGTGACTACAGCGATTTATATCTCAAAACCGATGTTTTGCTGTTGGCCGATATCTTTGAAAATTGTCGCGATAGCTGCGTTGCGAATTATGGACTCGATCCCGCCTATTATTATACTCTACCGGGTTTTACGTGGGATGCTATGTTGAAGCATACACGTATCAATTTCGAATTGCTCACCGACATTGACATGGTCATGTTTATCGAACGCGGTATACGCGGCGGTTTGAGCCAATGTTCGAACAGATACGCGCTGGCCAACAACAAATACATGCAGTCGTACGATCCAGCGAAACCATCATCGTATCTGATGTATTTTGACGTAAACAACTTATACGGCTGGGCAATGTGTCAACCATTGCCATATGCAGATTTTCAATGGGTCGACGACGTAACCAATTTTAATGTTATGGATATCGCGTTGGATTCCTCGATAGGCTACATTCTCGAAGTCGACTTGGAGTATCCGCAACATCTTCACGACGCGCACACTGACCTACCGTTCTGCCCAACGCGCGATAAACCACCTGGTAAGCTGCAGGACAAGCTCCTCGCAACATTATACGATAAGAAACGTTATGTAATACATTATCGCAACCTGCAGCAGTGTACTCGTCACGGTCTTCGTATATCAAAGATTCACCGCATATTGAAATTCGCGCAATCTCCGTGGCTTCGCGATTATATTGAACTAAATACGAAATTTAGAACATTGGCCAAGAATGATTTCGAGAAAAATTTATACAAATTGATGAACAACGCTGTGTTCGGCAAAACCATGGAGAATGTGCGGAATCACGTTGACGTGCGACTCGTGACTCATTGGGAGGGTAGATACGGCGCGGAGGCAATGATCGCGAAACCGAATTTTCATAGCCGAAGCGTCTTTTCGGAGAATTTAGTAGCGATAGAAATGCGAAAACTCGAGGTGAAGTTCGACAAACCAATCTACGTGGGTATGTGCATCCTCGATATATCCAAGACATGTTTGTACGAATTTCATCACGAGTATATGTTACCGTTGTATCGCGAAAAGTGTAAAGTCACGTACACTGATACTGACAGTCTCATTTATCACATCGAGTGCGACGATGTGTATGACACCATGAAGCGCGACATTAATAGATTTGACACTAGCGATTACGCGGTCGATAATGCGTACGGTATCCCACTCGCCAATAAAAAAGTTCCGGGTTTGATGAAAGACGAAAACAACGGCGCGATAATGACTGAATTTGTTGGGCTTAGAGCAAAGATGTACGCCTTGCGAGTGAACGGTAAGAAAGATACGAAAAAGGCTAAAGGTGTTAAGAGTAACGTCGTAGCCAGGTCGATAACGTTCGACGATTACACGCGATGTCTGCGCGACGAAATTGAAATGACGCGACAGCAGGCTTGCATAAGATCCAAACAACACGAGGTGTACACCGTGTCCGAAACGAAAATAGCACTAAGTCCGTACGATGATAAACGCTTCATTATACCCGGTTCTACCGAGACGTTGCCATGGGGGCATAATAAAATACCTTAAATATATATTGTAATTACATTTAGATATTTATGAAAATAAATGACTCATTTGTATGTATAATATGTTTTTATATTGTAATAAATTTTTTACAATACATTATTCTTGTGTATCCACGAATTGTGTGAATTATCAAATCCTAACCACTTTACATAAACCTCATCCCCCCTTTTGCGTAAAACTTTTTCAACGAGATACACGTCGGGATTAGCAACGCGATGTAACTCATATTCGTAGAAGCCGCCGGCGACGGGTTTTCCGCAGGAATCTTCCAACAGATACGTCACGGGATTAGTTTTCTGCACTTTGACGATTCTAAACACCTCCGTGGTCCAATTTGGCGTGTATCCTTTCTCGAAGATTGTCTTGAATTTACTCACGCGTACCGAGTCGCCTACTTTGAATCGCGCGGGAGCAGCGATCTTTACGTGACTGTACACAGTTGTTAGGAGCTTGTTGGCGATCGCGGGGGTAACATCGATAGGTCGCATGCCGATAGTTCGATGCTTTCGCGCGTTGTAATCCGATACGAGACCCGGCAGCGAGTCGATCCATTTGTAATTTTCATTGAGCGTAAACATTTTCCACATGTCGTTCTTGAGTGTGCGATTGAATCGTTCGACGACCGATGCCTTCATTACGGAATAGGTCGAATAGTGATTGATATTATGTTTCTTCAAGAGTTTCTGCACGTTTGCGTTGTAAAATTCTTTGCCCTTGTCAGTCTGCAGATTTTTCGGACATCTTCCGCTGTCTCGAATTATTTTCGCAATCGCCGTAGTAACCTCGGTTCCGCTCTTGGCCTTGAGCGGTACGGCCCATGCGTGCTTACTCAGCACGTCAATAACGGTGAGTATGTAGTGGTAGCCTCTGTTGAATCGCGTGTATGGGCGCATCTCGACCACATCCGCCTGCCACAGGTCATCGTATCCGCGCACTATGACGCGTCTTCGCGAAAAATTTCTTCTCGCAGGAGCGTGTAATTCTTCCACCAGCCTCCGTTTCTCAGTTGATTGCTTCTTACTAGCCATGACGATGACGCGCAACTGACGCAGAGATCAGATGTACGTTCTTATCTATTCGCGATGATACGCGATAATTACTTCTTGAATCATCTTTTGAAACTCGTTTAGGGTAATTTGCACGTCATTCTGGAATGCAACCATCTTTCTCTCGATTTCATCCTGCCGATCTTTCAAAATTTGCACGCTCTGCTGCACGTAACGTTTATTGGCGGCATCGCCATCATCTACAGGCGGCGCTATCCGTCGAATCTTGCGCGACTTTGCGTCAAAGTCGGTGGCGACCACGCAAAGAGCGTTA
Source organism: Temnothorax unifasciatus (assembly GCA_030770225.1). Taxonomy (NCBI): domain Eukaryota; kingdom Metazoa; phylum Arthropoda; class Insecta; order Hymenoptera; family Formicidae; genus Temnothorax; species Temnothorax unifasciatus. Next base: position 24,858 of record JASTWK010000320.1, read on the forward strand.
TCGCGCACGTAATTTCTGATTAATCCTCTCTATTGATAGTACGGTTTCGCACCGCCTCTTCCGAGCGATATACCAAACTTGTTGATCGGCATTTCGATGTTGATTGAATGACTCGCCGACGCGCGTTTTAATTTATAATAAGTCCAGCCTCGCGAAGTTCCTCGATAATCAACAGGATCTCGTTATCGTAACCGGTGTGACCCGCAAGGCGCGAAGCTTCGAGCAATCGAAGACGATCTACAAGCTCGTTGGGATTGTCCCAATGAACATAGTCGATCTTGTTGTCGTTTAATGTCATGGCACGCGGTATACCTTTTCCAGGTTTTTTACCCGACATCAGCGGTGTAATTATATGATCGATCTTGTTGCCGTTTAACCTTTAGACCGCCGGCATTTGATGAGCTTTAATCCTCTTAGAAAGTCCTCAAATTGTTGTGCTTATATCTTACATATAACCGATACAAAGTTCCGATCACACGTAGAGACTATATTTAGATTTCCGGCGGTCTAAAGGTTAATGTCATGGCACGCGGTATACCTTTTCCAGCTATTTTACCCGAAATCAACGGCGCGATTATATTTGTGTATTTGGGTCCTCTGTTGCTATTTATTCGAGCATGAGCATCGTAATTGCGTTTATGAGCACTCGTCGTCAACAGAATGCTTTTGTATGTTTGCATGTCGTCCTCCGTGTAGATAATCGGGAAGTTTCTTAAAGATCAACTTGTAAAGACCGCGTGTGCCAGCGTATCGTATACCGTTGATAATTATGTTGTCCGCGTTGTCCACGTCAAAACGTTTATTACCTAGCATCATTCCATCGTTGCTGAAATAAACGCCGTACACGGTGTCTATACCGCTTTCTTCATCGCCACTGAGAACTGCCCCGACGTACTTATGGCACAATGGACCCAAGCGATCTCGCAACATTTCTCGAACCTCAGATGTTTGCAACTGCTCCCGAACAGACGTCACGAGTGAGTCATCCGTGGTTTCGAAAACATCCTCGTTTGCGAGTGATTCGAGCATTGGGGGTTGCACGGAAGGCGCTGAGGTTATCGGTGGTTCATTCAATGAATCTTTCGATCGTTTCGATTTACGCGGTTGTAAAATTTTGGGTATTTCGCTCAAATTAGATGGCATATTTATCGATCGTTTCAACGTAACCGGAGTTGAAGCCATTACAGAGTCGTTAAACGAAGCGTTTGGTCGTTTTCGTTTGAGCTTTGGCTCTTCGTCTTCCCACGCCGTTTCATTCTCAATCTTTGACACATCAGATTCCTTGCCAACGGTGTTTTCGGCAATCTGCCTTAGAGGCTCGATGATGGGCTTAAAGTATCTCTCCAACGCGATATCTTCCTCCATTTTACCCGTTTCAAGGCGTGATACTTTTTGCGAATCGAATTGCTCGTTTTCGCAATTTGATTTGCTATCCTCTCGCGCTCTCTAATCTCCTCGCCGCTGTCCATGTTGCGATAACGTTGTTCAATCAACGCGTCGACGACAACTAAGCACGTTTCGGTATCGCAAAGTCGTTAAATCCTTTTCTGTATCGACCATTCGAAATCGCGCTGTCCTTGTCTATCACCACAAATCCATACTTTTGCTGCCAACATGTATGACACAATTTACTGAAATCATCGTAAGACATATCTGTGTTTACATGATCGTTGTATACGTGTTTCAGATTGGTACCATCCTGTTTAAACAGAATCAATAAATTCGCGTTGTCTCGTATAAGATGCTTCGGTATCTTTGCATACGTCTGACAAAGATAGAAGGAGTCAACGTGCGCGTGCCGGCCCATTGCAAAGTATTCTCTTATCGCATCCTGCTTGTCGCACGCCACGTCATCAAAGATAAAAATAGAATTCGGGAGCGCTTCGCTCGGTGGAACGACGTCACTGTTATTCGAAAACGTAAAGTAGCCAATCTCTTCTATCGGTGTTAGTATATTCTCCAAATATCGATATTTCGGTTGTTGCAACGATTTCGAGTACACATACACGTTCTCGAAACGTACACCGTGCGGACTTTCCAGCAAGCTTATCAAGACGTTTGTCTTGCCGCAATTCGATGGACCGCAGATGATACCGCGTATAGAAATCGGTAGCATGTCTCCATGTTTGCGTACCTCTTTCGTTAACTGTATCCTATCGTCAAAGTTTGTCACTTTGATCGTTCGCGATTGTCGTACGAACCGCATTTTACCTCCCCTCCACAACGAATGAAAAACAGTATCGAGAAAGCTGGCCTATTTATAGAGACGCGTAGAGCTGAGATGCTCAGTCTTTAAAATGTTTTTGCTCGTGTCGGATAACAGCGATATTTACGATTTAACCGCCGAGCAGTTGAAGTATATACCAAAAGTCATTCTACTACGACAGTTTTATAATTACATAGATTATTTGTGGGATAAGCTTCCCGAACATATCAAGGCAGATTCAGAGGTTCAGCAATATCGTTGCTGTTTAAAACATTATAATTTGCCGAGTCAGCAAACGCACATCGACGGTCCGCCACCGTTGATAAAAAACTGCGGCGAATGCCGCCGAAGATAGGTCGAGGTCTGCTGAATCGCGCGATAAATGCGCTTCTGATCGATTTACATATCCCCGGCTATTAATTTTGCGGTCCGGGAACTCATTTAGAAACACGATTGGCAAGAGGTGATCGGCGTATCAATCCATTGGACGCAGCGTGCCGCAAGCACGACATAGCCTACTCGCGTAGCAACGATCTCGCAGAACGACACGTGGCAGACAATATACTCGCCGCGAAAGCGCGAAAACGTGTCACCGCGAACGATTCGACTCTCGGAGAGAGGGCTGCAGCTACAGCCGTCTGGGCGGCCATGAAGGCTAAAACGAAACTCGGTATGGGTTTGAAAACGAAGAAAAAGAAGAAGAACAAGCGAATACTTCCGATAGCGAAACGCGGCGGTATCCTACCGATCCTGCCGTTGTTGGGGGTTATCGGTTCGTTGGTCGGTGGAGCGGCGGGAGTCGCAAAGGCCGTGAACGATAACAAAGCCGCGCGACGTCAGCTGGAAGAGATGCAACGTCACAATCGCGCCATGGAAGGTCACGGACTTTATCTCGCTCCGTACAAACGCGGACGGGGAGTCTCGAGAAAAAAAAACGTCGAAGAGACTCTAAAAATCCCCAAGGGTGTAACTACCAACGTGCAATTGCAACAACTTGCAAAACGTATGCGCATTCCATATTTTAGAGGTATTTTCATGCGCGACTCGTTACCGATCGGCGGTATACGTCAAAACGAGAGCGGTATCGTGAATTTGGATAATGCCGAGGGACCCGGTACTCACTGGGTGGCGTACGCGAAGAGGGGAGATCGCGTCATATATTTCGACAGTTTCGGCAATCTTCGACCGCCGAAAGAATTGGTGCGATATTTCGGACCGAGCGTGACGAAGATAGAGTACAATCGCACGCCTTATCAGCGATACGATCAGAGCAATTGCGGACAACTGTGTCTGCGCTTTCTACAGTCGGTTGACAATCAATTTAAAGACCGGCGTTACGATGTTTAATCTCAGTATTCGTTCAAACATGTCACTGACATTTACGCTCACCGGCAAGAGCAGCATCCTCGCGGTAAGCTACTTTCCCGCCGTGGATTTGAGCGATGGCGATTACGAGCTCGGTCTGACAGATTTTGAAACCTATCACACGATACCGAATGTAAATTCGTCGAACAATAAATTCTACTATGACGACGACGACGACAACAAGGAGATTACCATTCCCGAAGGATCGTACGAACTGCGTGATATAGACATGTATCTGAAACTCGCTCTTTTATGGAACCTTTTATGGAAACCTTTTATGGAAATTTAAACTCTGAATTTTATCCGTACGATGACTTGAATCTGGATTTTGGCAAAAATCGATACGCCGTCCTTTTCGATATGTATGCGCGTTTTCGTAAAACTTATTACGGATACGACTGCTTCGATACGCTTTGCACCGTGGTTACATTCCTGACAAAAGGACCTTTTGTTGTCATTGATTGTTCGCGACAAAACGAATCTGTCAAGAGCGCCACCGTGGATGTGCGAATAGAATTTGACTGTAAAGAGAATGTACCGGCAAATACTACCGCCTATTGTCTCGTCTTACATGATCGCGTAATCGAATACTGCCTGTTGTCGAACGTAGTGCGCAAAATCGTGTAAATTGTAATATCAGCGGATATTGCGATATAAGAGGCACTGATGTACCACGATAAGCTACAGATTGCTCCGTCGTTTCGTCATGATCGTACCAACGTTTGTCGATCTGCAGGGATTCACCGTCGGGATGAAATTTGTTGTAAAGGAGGTGGCGGTTCTGAGAAACGGGGCCGTTTTGGCGCATTACATTTTTACATGTCCCATGCCATGGAGTCTCCTTATGAAATCCGACAAGTCGTGCGCTTCCTGGTTGATTGCAAATCACCATGGACTACGATGGGAGGATGGAAACGTACCGTACAGCATGGCGAAACATCTAATTACATCGGCCGTGCTTGGAGAGGGTGACGAAACGTCGACTCTTGTGTATGTTAAGGGTTGTCAGAAACGAGAATGGCTGGTGGATCTACTTGAGAATAAAGCGAGAAAAAGTCTAAACATTGAGACTTTGGATGCGGATTATGAAGATATCGAACCTTTAAATAATCTAGATGTTACTAATACTATAAGATGTGAAAAACATGTTAAGAATTGCGCGTTACAAAATGTATTAAAAATATCTAACTGGTGGTCGCGACACCAGAATTATGTATGATTTTTTTAAATAAACTATAAATGTGTACATATATAATTGTTTTATTTCCTTTTCCCACATAGTATAATATAGATGTTTTAGTTGTTTTTAAATATGTTTTAAAGATGTTTAATAGCAGTTATCCAGATCAAATGACCGAAAGTCACGTTATTGTTTTCGCGAACATACGTGTCTCGCGGTGCCTTCATCGCAGGACATGTGCAAAACTGCACATCGTAGATTTTTCGGAAGGCGCATCCGTACGGATGCTGAGATCACGATGAAATTAGATATGATAAACAAAACCAAACAAACGATGTGACAATAGTGAGATGTAGAAGGATGAATTTGAAGGTACGCTCAGTAGTCGAGAGTTGACTGTCGTGAGTCCAACAGCGCGGTTTTATCGTTTTATTAGTGACGAGTACTTGAGTACAACAGCGCGGTCAGTGTATATAATAAAATAGATTTCGAAGAATTATTTGGTGTAGATATGGATGTTGAAGTGAATGGTGAAGAAATGGAAGTTGAATTGAATGAACAAGAAGAAATGGAAGTCATTGAAGAACTAGAAGTGATTGAAGAAGATGTAATGGACGTTGACGATGATGATGATGATGATGATGCGAGATTGTCGGAAGACTCATGTTATGATAGTGACATGCCTGAAGATGTTCCACAAGAAATTTTTCGTGTGTTGAACCAGGCTGAAATAAATACATTGAATCCGTTGACAAAAATGTGTTGCACGTATTATTATTTTACGCCTGGACATGCAAAATTTTGCGCATCGTGCATCGTCAGACTAAGTAGACTATTCTCGATGCTGCGTGCACATCATAAACATGATACCAGGCCGTACATATTGATGAACGGTCTCTTTTGTTCTTCATGCGGAGACCCATTACATCAGATAATGCTGTGCAACTTGTGCACAGTGTGCACAGTTTCCTTGTGAGAGACATTTAAATTTTAATTTTTGGTGTATATAGTACTGTATATAGTGTATAGTGAGCTGGTTTCTTCTGGGTTAGCAAATTTTTGGTAAGCAAATTTTATATATATTGTACGGGGGCCGGGAGCGCGAGAGGGACCGCGCGCGAACGGGGGCCGGGAACGCGAAAGGGACCGCGCGCGAACGGGGGCCGAGAGCGAGAGGGACCGCGCGCGCGAACGGGGGCCGGGAACGCGAGCGGGTGACGTCACGCGGACCGCCGCGGCCGTTGCACGCGGTCGCCCCTCACCCCGCGGCGCGGCGAAAACGCGGTCCCCTCACCCCGCGGCGCCGGAAAACGCGATACCACCTCCCCCGCCCCCGCGACGCACGAAAACGCGGTCCCCCTCCTCCGCGGCGCCGGAAAACGCGATACCCCCTTCCCCCGCGGCGACGCACGAAAATGCGGTACCCCTCCCCCGCGACGCATGAAAACGCGGTACCCCCCTCCCCCGCCCCCGCGACGCATGAAAACGCGGTACCCCCCTCCCCCCCGCGGTATCCCCCCCCTCGGTATTCCCCCGCGGTATCCCCTGCCCCTCACCCCCCCCCCCCTCGGAGCTCCCGGGGTAGAACTGTCATAGTTTACCTACTGAGATCCAGCTGCTGTTGCTGCTCGATGGATCAAGTTGTACCTTTGTACATTTTGTGTTTTCCCGTGTGTGGGAGCGGGGCTCGCTCAAATTTTATAAGAAATAAAAAAAATCTCGAGATTGACAAGTACTGCGCATTCGCCCAGGAGCCGATTTTTGTTTCACTTGGTCGAGAAACCGGAAATAATATGAATGCAGACACGTTACGCGCATAAACGTAGAGGAACAGCTATTAAAGAACCTGGGTAGGTAATCTCGAGTCATTTGCAGTTTGTCGAACGTGCAATTGTATAATACCAAGTACGGCCTTTTTTTGGGATAATATTAACAAAATACACCATCCCTCCCCTGGGAGGATTGTAATGGATAATATTTCCCGAAATTGCACTGGATTTATACTAGATTTATTTCAGGAGCAATTCATCATCTTTCTAGAGATTTTTATCTGTTGAAATCTGTTGATTACAGACGCAAGCCGTGGAAATGTCGGGCAAGAAGAAATCCCTGCTAGTACAATTCAGATCAAGACGGGCAAGATTCTCCAGAGATGCTCCAACTCGTTATTCCGTGGTATCTCGGGTGTGTGTATATTTAGCCGAACGAAAGAAACACGGGCGCGAATGACGGTGGATACGACGGCGAGAGCAATAATTCCACGAATGATTGACAGTGTGAGGATTGATGGAGAGCTTGATGAACGCACACAGAGAGAGAGAGAGAGAGAGAGAGAGAGAGAGAGAGAGAGAGAGAGAGATAGTTTACCCAATTTCTGGCTAATTAAGGGCGTCGAAGGTGGAGAACAAGGCTAGAGTGTCTGGTGTCACTGCAGGTTGGTAAATAAAAAATAAGTTTGTTGCCTCAATCGTGCACAGCAACAGCTGCATACGCGTAATTTAACATTACGTTTTTGTTGTATAGATTTTCGGAGCTTTCTCCAGCCAAAGGTGCGGGGGACAGTTGTTGGCAATACTGCTCGTTCAAATCGAGGCTGCAGTACGCACCGGCGATCGAGTCGATATTCACCTTGACAAAATCCTCACGATACTCGCACACATGCGATCGACCGGTTGTTGGAGCCCCGGAGATGCCGCTGGGGATTACAAAATCGCTTCGAGGGACAGAGAGAAACTGGGCGGGCAGCGAATTGGGAAATTTTTTTTTTACCAGATTTGCAATTTGGTTATATGCCGTATTGCCAAATACGGGGCATCGAGAGGAGAGGTAGGTGTGATCCAAGGTAACGTTGATGGCCAAACTTGCGCGCGCGCACCGCATTGATTTTGCCGGTAACATAACGTGTGATTGTGCATCTTGGTGCAGAGAATCTGGAGAAATTGCGTGCGCAATGCAGCAGAGCCGCGCACGTCCGTCCAACATACCGATATCGCCGAGTGCTTGGAACACATTCCAAGCGACATTCTCGTTTGATACACCCGAGCCGTACTGGGCCCCTCCCCTCCTTTTTTACCGGCCTGGCATCTGCAGTCTGCCGCTACAAGAGGGGGAGGGGGGGGGATCCGTTCATCGAAACCGCCGCAACTCCGTTTCTTACCACGACTCGAACGGCAACGTGCACGGGGAATCGTCTCGAGCAGCGCGGTCGAAACACGGAGGGAACGAACGCTATTGTGATCAAATGGCATCGGGAGAGATATGCTGCGCAAGTCCGACAATGTCCGAATACAAAACAGTATCTGTGCAGATCGGTGTGGGCTTGGAATCCAATGTGGCAGATTGAGTCACCACGTAAAACGTTTGTTCGAATTTTGCATTATTAGATTTCGATTGTGGTAAATATGCGTATTTCTGCATGTGCATTGCGTATTTTTATTTATTTATTTATTTTTTAAATTAATAGAAACGAGGAGCACGCGTAGCAGCAGCAGCAGCAGCAGCAGCAGCAGCAGCAGCAGCAGCAGCAGCAGCAGCAGCAGTATTACCATATGAATACGTTCACGCTGGGCGGTATTTCGTTGTTTGAAATTCACCCGTCACACACACAGCCCCCGTTCCTCTGCGTCAAGTTGCGTATTATTCGAATGCAATCGCTCGCCGACCCAGACGAGTAGTAGTAGCAGTGGCGACATACCACGTAGGAATAAATTTAAATTGCATTCGCATGCGTTTTTGTGTACGGTGAGAGTTTACGAATGGATTTGTGTTCCAGTTTGTGCCAAGCTTGGTGGATGTTTGCGACGACAAGTTTCAAATCAACATGCATCTGCATTCGTCCACGTATGATTTTCACTTGCGTCGTATTCACTCTCACATCCCTGGGACTGGATTGTATGGTCTTGGCAACAGCAAGCTACCACCTCGCTTACTTGACTATGGACGACTTGCAGATATTCCAGCCAGGCGCCGAATTATGCCAGAAATCCAATTTTCCAACGGTAACGGTCTCACGGGAACACATTTCGCGATGGTGCGCGGATTGCGTTCGTTTATTTCGCAATATGGTGTACATTTGACATTTTTTATTTTGTTCCAGACGTGATAACACAATACGCAATACAGCGATACCTGCACGCACGTTGCACACTCCCAATTGCTTCCACGCGAGCAAGTGTATACGCGTGCACGCGTGTGTTTGTAATGTTCGGCGTGCTCCAGAAATCTCACGATAATGAATATCTCTTGATTAAATTGTCAAGTACTTGATCAGTCAGTTATTGCGACGCACGCGATACACAAGGTGGTGCACGGACGACTTGGGAACCTAGCATTGCTAATCGTCTCGCGCATGGAACGGTCACCGCGAGTAAAATGATAGGACTGGAATCACTTGCAAAATAATATCCAATGCACGACAAGCAAGAGGGAATTGGATGTAAAACCAAAAGAAAAAAGTGGACAAGGACAAAATGGGCAAATTTAGGACCGCGTACAGCGTTAGGGGGGCCCGCCGCCAACGGCCACGTTTACGGAGAGCCCGGTGGAATCCACAGAGTTACGTCTCGCCTATAACCGTCGTTTGCGAGAGGCAATTTCAGGATGGAGAGATGTCACAGGTACCGATCAGCGGGATTAGAGACTTCGATTTTTCGTGCCATGTATAATAACTAATGGAGTAGATGCCGATGTTGAAACAGCGAGCTAAAATATTCCAAGCATTTCGACGTCAACCCCCGTCCACCAATTCCAAACCCCCACAACGCAAAACTCGGACATCCCAGGTGCAGTCTCAAACGCGTCGTCGTCGTCGTCGTCGCCGCATTTAGTGCAAATTCGCAAGGAATCGATGAAAATTATCTGGGCCACTACTCGTCGCGCAAACCCAGCTCATGCAACCGATAATTTATATTAGCCCAGGCGCAAGTTGCGGCGTCAGCACATAACGAACATATGGTGGAGCGCGGCGCATTCCAGTGCCGAACGCATTCACTTGAGAACAAATTATCGGAGAACGAGACCACGGTGACGTACACCGAGTTCAGGGAGCTCTTTATTCACGTTAGCCTATGCACATCGAACCCCCCTTGTCAACCAGGACCCCAGACTCGGTCCGCTTGTTAATCAGCCAGTTTCGTGCCATCAAGCATTGTCCAAGGTGTTGCCAAGCAAATATCAAGAGCGCCACAAGCAATTCACCTCTACCTCGGACGGAAATGTATCACTCGTCGTATCGTAAACCGCAACCGATTCTGCCTCATGCGTTCACGACGTTGACACCGTCGATATGCACACATCGAGAGGAGTGAGTGGGTGGGCGAGTGAGTGGAACGCGAATATGAGATTTCAAATATAAAACTACAAGTCGTCACAAAAAAAAATTAAATAAACATTTGTTTTAGGAATTGTGCACCGTTCATCGACAGTCCACCCAGTGATCATCGTGCCGATCGACACATGCAAGACGTCTCTGTGCCCCGGTCACCAAGGTTCCGTTGACGCTTGTTGCTTCCCCACTTGTGGATGGGCCATTGTGCAGCCAGCGATAACATTCCAAACGTACGATACAATGGCATGCATATTGCTCGTGAAAATTTTGACGTGCTTGGAAAAATTGCCATGTGCAGTGTTGTGTAACGAATTATCTGCTCCGAACGCGAAAATCAGTGCTCTGATTGCTAATACGGATTATCACACTTGTACAACTTGGATATAAACTGTTTATTTTGATACTTGTGTGTGTGTGTGTGCATGTCAAATACATTAATTCTCATGCGATTAATCCAACAATAATTTATTCGGCGATGCATCAAGTTGAGCTGTCTTTCGAAAGGGCGACTTGAAAATTGTAACATTGCGCAGCATTATCGATACTTGTGTGTGTGTGTGTGTGTGTGTGTGTGTGTGTGTGTGCGTGCGTGTGCGTGTGCGTGTGCGTGTGCGTGTGCGTGTGCGTGTGCGTGTGCGTGTGCGTGTGCGTGTGCGTGTGCGTGTGTGTGTGTGTGTGTGTGTGTGTGTGTGTGTGTGTGTGTGTGTGTGTGTGTGTGTGTGTGTGCGTGTGTGTGTGCGTGTGTGTGTGTGTGTGTGTGTGTGTGTGTGTGTGTGTGTGTGTGTGTGTGTGTGTGTGTGTCTACTCGGGAAACTCAAAAGTTGGCAATCAGGCCATTCTGTGCGATTACAGAAAAATGCTTTTTTTCTACACAAGAAATACAACATTTAATCAATTTCGCGAGCCCTAATCAATAATTCTCCGACAATTTCGTCGGCAGTTCCGATATTAATCAACTAGTGTAACGGTGCCTATGCGATGTCCCACTAATGTCATTCAGTTTGATGGGTTTCGTCAAGTAACGTTTATTCAACTGGAAACTTGATTTCGTCAGATCCTAGGAAAAAGAAATTACACTTGTTGTTGACATTACATTTCGATTGATTAATATTAAAATGACATTTAATGATCATTGCTATTAATTAACTGCAATTAGTTGCAATTATTAATACTGTGTATATATCTCCATTTGGCGGAATAATATGTATATACATATATATATATATTTAGCTTTAGGTTGTCCGGAAAAAAAAGCTGCAACGACTTTTTTACACAGTTGTATTTGCTACGATAAACTGGAATTATTATCAATTATGTATCATCTAGTGCCGCTTTTTGTGGTGTGTAAATAATCATACGAATTACATCACTTTTAACGCAAACGATTTCGAAACAAGTCGTTACATCTCCATTGCCGCATACATCTTGGCTCGTCCGACGAATCGATCCACAATATGTGCTTGGTGCACGGCAGTGTGACAAGTATTGATAATGTACGTTTGAGATTTACAATAATCAATTTTTTTTTTCTTAACGCGTAGATACGCATACTTGACGTAGGAATTACAACTGGTATTTTGACAATGTTACATGCGCATTATATAAATTATATCTTGAACCTTCCATTCGACTGTCGCAATTCCTCCAGCTACGGAATGAGCAGGCACGTGAGCGTAAAACAATGTACGACATTCATTTACATTGAATTTTTTAAATTATTTACTTTTTTTTCCTCATCAGCCTCATCCTCGCGCTCCGAAACGTGCGCCGGTTGAGCGGCCGGTGAAAACACCCAAATGGCCGCCTCGGACATATTCTTCATATAATCAACGCCAAACAATGGATTTGTCCGAGATGATGAAAACCCTGGGTGAAATAACATCTATATTAGTGACGCGCTTGAACAGCTCAAGCTGTTAAGCTGTTCAAGCGCGTCCACGTACCCAACCCTGCCCGCGGCTGCGCCGCGGGCAGTCTTATAAACGCGGCGATTAAGCGCATCACCTAATCCAACCCTGACCTAGGCTGCGCCCTAAACAGTTTAAAATGTCGTAAAGCGCGTAATCTAACCCAACCATGACCTAGGCTCCACCATGACCTAGGCTATAGGCCCCTGGCAGTATAAAAATGTCGTCAAGCACGACACCGAACCCACCCTGCCCGCGGCTGCGCCGCGGGCAGGACAAAAATCTCTCTCTCTCTCTCTCTTTTATTTCAAATGTATATAAATTACACATGTATGAATGCGTTCAAAATACATAATTTATTTCGTTACAGGATTTTAGACTTGAAGTATACGCGATAGAGTATCCAACATGCGATACAAAAGGTATTGTTGTGGCTGATGGGGAGCGCAACTTGGCTTGATTTATGTATCAACCGGAGAGTCCAGAGCAAGTGTCTGGAAGGTCGAGAGCTGCTAAAATTTGGAAAAGGCGGATTTTCGTCCAAGACAAAAAGTAAATACTTGACTTGGTACTAGATGTAGAAAGTGTCACCGCGAGAATACTACAAATGACAAGAAACAATTTTCCGGTGCCGATAAAATACCCGTCACTGCACAGAAAAAAAAATTATCTTGATTTGAAAATATCTTGAGTTTCAACGTTGGAAAAAAGTTGGAAATCTTGAAATGAGATTATATCGCGTTAAACGAGGAAAATTTTCCTGAATGAATCCATTATTTAGTTTAACCAAGAAAATAAATGTTGAAATAATAAGTTGATATTCTTATAAGAGGATGTGGATTGTTTCATATATACGCAAGATTACTATAATCTTATATGTTACGTCATTTGATCGGTATGGCACACGTGTGCTATACCGGTGCGCTATACCCCCGACACGTGCGCACGCGGTATTGTTGCATATCGTCCCGCGACAATGGTCGTCGCGTGGGCGCGCGCGATGAATCTCACGATCGGTAATACTGACCGCTCGCATTATCGACGCGGATCATTGGCTCGTAGCGTGGCGTACCTCTAATGAACGCGCCGTTGTTTATGGCGAAAACCGCCTCCCACACCACGTCGTGCTGCCGGCTGTCAGTGATAAATGCTGATCGTATTCCCAAGGAGAACAGAAAGTCAAGAAATAGTCACAATGACGTCAAAATGATGTCAAAATATAATCATTTTAGGAAAGTCAAGGTGACATTATTTCATATATCCAAGAGGATAATAATGTGACTTTTTCGTGACGGCGTCGTGACCTTTCAGTGACTTTTATCAATTCAGTGCAAAAGGCTTTGGTCCATTCTGAACCCTCTTTTATCGACAAAAGTGCATTAAATATGGCTTCTCAGGTGATCTCCAAGTCACTTGTAGAGGCACTTTTATCGATAAAAGTGAGTTCAGAATGCACCTTTGTATCACAGGCAGTCAAGCCCATCGCACATGAAATTGCATAGGCTGCATATGCATAGCATAATACCGCTAAACCAAAGAGTAAGACGCCATATTGATTTACATAAGATGCTTATTGGTCCAGCGGTCTCATGCTATGCATATGCAGCCTATGCAATTTCATGTGCGATGGGCTTAATACTTTTCTATAAGGATTTAATAAATTAATTAATAAATTATTATTTAAAAAATGCAGTTTTTTATTTAATTTAGAAATGTGTGAGATTAATAATATATTTTTATATAATATATAGTCAAAACCTATGTCTTAAATTTAGATCACCGTAATAAAAATTTAGATCACAGTAATATCACCTTGTGTTCACTAAAAGTAGGGTCATTTTTCTAAATTTATTATAAAAAAAATGAAAAGATTTATTAATATTCGGGTTTTTACATATAAAAGTACAAGTCTTAAGGTACATAAAAAAATTTTTTTTAGATTAAAATTTTACTACTTGAAACTTTAACCGCGTTTTTCTCGAAACCATGTTTTTCGAGCTTGTCGTACCGATAGCTCCTTCAATTTTTCTGCTTTGCAAAGCGATTTTCTGCTTTGATCTTATATTTTCGAAGAATTTTTTTCTTGCAATAATTCAGCGGCTAGAAAATTTAAGATATTAATATGTTAATCATTGAACACAAGATTCATAAGAATATTGAATATCTAAGACACGTATATATGTTGTATTATAAACAGTCTTGTACAAATAAGAGATTTATCAAAGAAATGATTGGTCTATTAACTTGCTAGCATAAAATAAAACTTTACTGTGACGCAAGAATGCTCAGGCATTCTTAATAATTATTATATTTATGTAACAATATAATAAGTTTTCTAACCTTGAAAACGTCATTTTTCTATAATCAAAAATGCTTTTTTCACAATTTTATAATATCATAAAAATATTAATTGAGTGAATATACATTTCTTAAGAAACTAAGAGCCTTAATTTAATCTAAACATTTATCATAAGTGATTTAATACTGCTTTCAAGAAATAAACTCACCGGTTTCATGATAATATCCACTCGAATCTACTGCAATCACGATGATGCAGTTCTTTTCTTCACTTCGACTGTCCTCAGAATATTTTAAATTGCAATGCCCAACGTCTATAACATAACCTCGTGACAAATATTTTCATGTGACTAAGGCTGCATTCCGAAATTCACTGCCAGTACTGAAACGTGAACTGTAGTACATAACCTATAGAACAGTCATAACTTTTGGAATAAATATCTACTTACTATGAATAGCAAACAAAAGTTTTGTCCTTGAAACAATATTTTAATTTTTCTCAGCACGAAATTGTAACTTCGATACACTGTATATAGGACACAACGTACGTGAACTGCGCGCAGAGCTGCGTTATAATGACCCACGTGGACTCGCCGTGCCGCTGTGCTGGAGTGAGAGAGATACAAGAACGCAACCCAAGAGCTGTGCAAAAATAGTGCGCACACGCTGCAAAATGGTTCGGCATCACGAAAAGTCATATTCTTATCATGATGGTATCATTTTTATAAAAAAAAAAGATTTTATGTGCGTATACTATAAAGTTTAAGTACTAATGTGTAATTATGAATATCGGAAACAATCTAAGTGTAAATTATTGCAAAACATTTAAAATAACATATTAAATTTCAAAATCATAATTTAGTCAATTTTTCGTCATGATCAAAAAATGACTGTTTGCAATCATTTTTTCGTCATTTTGACGTCATTTTGACTTTTTCTTGACTTTCTGTTCTCCTTGGGTTGTCTGCTGACAAGTAACACGAGTCATTTTAATTAAAGAGGAAGAAGAAGAAGAAGAAGAAGGAGAAGAAGAAGGAGTGTTGCCGGCTCTCGGAGTAATTTTCGGTACGTATTGCGTTCCCGAGCTACACGCTGTTTTTCATCGCCTCTCACCATTTGTTTTGCTCGCCTAGAATCCCCTCGTTAGGGTGCTTGTCGTCGTCGTCGTCGTCGTCGTCGTCGCGATGAGAATTGTGTCGCGGGAACCGAGTCCTGCCGGTTATCTACCGGAAACGCAGGACGCGGATGACGACGATTTTGATTTACTGTCGCACGAATCCAGCCCGATCCTCAGCCTACCCGACACTCAGGACACTAGTGCACTCTCGCCAATCTCGAGCACTCTAGCGAGCCAGCCAAAGACGCCACCGGGCCTGTGGGGACGACTCGTCCCCCTGTACGCGACTCTGCCGAGCCTAGGTGAGGATTTTGGTCTTTCGCACCCGGGGGAACCCAACCCCTCTACCCCCCTCCCCCCGGCCAGTAATTTATCTCCGAAATGTCCTGGGCAACCCGGTTTTACTTTTTTGTTTTTTTTTTGTCGATAAATTTGCAAGGAAACACTCGCTCACGGCCTCGCTCGGTTCACAGATTTGATAGACCGCAATCCTGCTTACGCGGTGGGACGCGATCCAAGCTCCAACATTTGCATCACCGATCGGGCACTGCCTCGGTCGTGGTTGGCGGCCACAAGCCACAGACACTTTTTCATACAGTGCATCGACGAGGGCACCAACGCCGAAATGGTATATCTCGATGATATGAGTCTAAATGGCACATTTGTAGACCACAGGCCGGTCGGCTGCGGGGAGCGTGTGCTCTTGACGGACAACTCGACTATTTCCATTGTACGAAATTACTTTGCCGGTAAGACCACCGCCGAAAAAGGGGCGATAGAGTACAATCGGCCGGGGAGTCTTTGGGGACGAGGGAGTGAACGATCCCTTTCTCGCGCGCGCGCAAACTATAAGTTTCGGACACTCGGACAAATGCTAACCGACATGTGTGTTTGTCTCTCGATCCCTCTCTCGCTGCCTCTCTCGCTCTCGCTCCCTCTCTCTCTCTCTCTCTCTCTCTCTCTCTCTCTCTCTCTACGTTTTCGTGTGCTCTTTCCGGAGTGGAGTCAGTTTCGATCGGGCAGTGCGCGCGCGCACCTGCATCTCGTATCGCGAGATGGATAGGTATAAGGGCTCAGTCGCAACGATAAAAATAAGGAATAGGATAAAGGAATAATGAAAGAGGGAATGTCGCATCTTACTTGAGTACACGTACATTCAAGTGACATGCTACATGCTCTAATCCTTATTCCTTTATCCTATTCCTTATTCCTCTCATTGTGACTGAGCCTAAAATGTACACGCAACTGACAATTGACCCCTTATCGATTACAGTTTATAGGTTTACAATCCCGTTGAAGGATGGTACATACGGCGAGCAGCCTGGATCATCCAAGAGAAACTTTGAAGAGATGAACCGAAACGCGCCACCGTCAAATACTCGCATCAAACGTCGGCGGCTTACAGTCTAGAATACTAAATTTGTTTGTTGTTTCAACGGTCTGATGTAGGTAAGCTTCGATACTCGAACGAACAAAACAAAATAGACAGCGCGGTATAAACTTTACGTTATCACTACTCCGGAAGAATTGAAATTAAATCTTTATTTTTCATTGCTCATATAGAACTTTGTAATTTTACATAACGTGCATCTTTTTTCGACGTCAAAACTATAAGATCGGGACTTGATATTTTCATAATCAATCACGTGAAAAACGAAACGCGATCTTTATCTTGTGTCGGAATCTTGAGTCATAATTTTATCTTGCACTTTTAATCGATATCGAAAAAATATACTAATCACATCCCTTTTTTCTTTTTAGGGGTTTTCCGTCATTATTAATGATCACTTGGCAACTTGCGGCGTGGTAGGAACGATTACACTCGGTCTGCTGCGGTGATGATTCGTTCTTCCTGCTGACATGTCCAACGCTTGGCTTTGAATCGGATCTTTCCTACCGTTCCTTGCGCCACGCGCTGCTTGGCTTGCGATGTAAATTCATTACCTTCGGTCTAGCCTCTGCAATAACACGAAGACACCGAAAATACCACTGTGAACGCCACTATCGTTTGACACGTCAATGAAAATTCTGAACGAGGAGCAACTACTAATCCGACGAAGAGTCAGATAAATACTCGATGCGAAGAATCCGTTATATCAATTATTATTTCATATCGATCATGCTCAGCCCGCTAATTCGCTTCGGAGCGATGTCTCTGCTTCGCTAATGTATTTCACTCTAAATCGAACCACTCCGCACTTGCACCTTTTCGTTTTAATTTAGGGCCTGAGCAGAATGGCAGACTTGGAATTTTAAATCTTTGTTCTTAGCAACGCACAATACTGTCTTGTATCTCAAGTCTTACAAATGTTGACACTTTGTACACTCGTTTAAGACTTGAGACACAAGACAGTATTGTGCGTTGCTAAAAACAAAAATTTAAAGCATAAAACATTGTCTTGAAATTACAAGTCAGCTATTCTGCTCGGGCCCGGAGTACCGGACAAAATGCAGTCAATGAGATTGGCTCCGTCTCTGAAGGTTTGAAAACGAAACACACACATTCAAAGAGAAATCCTCCAAAGAAAAACCGCTGGCTCGTTTCCCTCGACTTTGTCGGACTAAAATGAAATGTGAAGATCGTCAACATTATTTCGAATCAACGATCATAAAGTGGGGACGGTAAAGAGTGGTGGGCATAAGAGAGCGATTAGGATGGTTGTAAATATTTTCGTCAGTATTGTCCATTTAGACAAGAAAGCGTACAAGCGCTAGAGCGCGTGTACGTGAAAAAAGCAAGTTTGATTGGCTAGACCGTGCAACCGAGCCTCGTTCGTGTTCCACGCAACTTTCGACAGCATACCTAGAATTCCTCCCTTACATACTATTTACTATGCTTCGCGACGAGACGCGTTAACGATCGAAATCTATCGGAAATCGTGAGGGTCGTCTATTTCCGAGCGGTGGGGTATCTAAAATTGGAAAATTAATCAAACGAGACAACCCCTCCCCACGATTGGTCGTGATAGAACGACAAGATGAAGGAGAAGGAGAAAGGAGACAACGAAGGACGAGAGAGGAGGGTAGCAAAAACGAGTTCGGTTCTCAGGATGGGCAGGAAGTGCCTAATAGCCGTGAGAGGATCATCAAGAAGATGGCGAAACTGGTTTAGGGGTGCGTACCGTAGGAAAAAGATGAATGGACCGTAGAGTTGAACGGAAACGGAGTGGGGGAAGGTTTCCTCGAGAATGGTGAGCGCAGACTAAAAATTCGCATATATGTGCCCTTTGATCACTTTGAAGCCGATAAAATAAACTGAAGGCGCTCATTATTTCGTTCTTTCCTTTTATAGTCTTTAGCGGCGTGGTCTGACCCAAGTCACACTCAAAAACGTGCGATTATTCGTTCAAGTTACCCGGGAAAAAAAAATTATACATAACTATATATATACATATAAAATTATGTATAATTATATATAAATAAGTATTCTTTTATATAATTTAATATAATTATATCTAGATTCTTATATAAAATTATATAAAATTTTATATAATTATATATAAGTATATATATTTATAATATATATATATATTAAGTATATATATAAGTATATATTAAGTATATATATATAATTGTGTATAAATCAGAAAATTTTAAAGTATATATTTATATATAAATATATATTAAAATATATAGTTATATAAAATATATATTTTTCTACATAATTATATAAAATTATATCTGATTCCTCATGTAAAATTATATATAATTTTAAATAATTATATATATTAATATATTTTTATATAAATGAATATAGAATTTTTCTGAATAAGTAAATCCTAAAATATATAAATTTATATAATTATATATAATTGTATCTGTCCAGATATAGAAATAATCAGTTTTATCGTTTAAACTTATCAATGTAGATTATATATGATTATATATAATCATATATAAACTTTAAATTCGGATTTAACCAATAGATGGCATTCGATAGGATTCGTTTCTCGTATTTAAAAGACGTACAATGATATAAAAACGGTATCAAGAGACACGGCACTGTCTCACGTCAAGCAGTCCCAAGTTATAATATATATATGGAATAAATCATTTCACTTTTTATTTATTCATTATAAATTATATAAAATTATATATAATTTTATATACTTTTATATAATAATATATAATTCTTTGAAAGTAAACCTTAATATAAAGTTATATATAATTATATAAAATTATATAAAAATTTGTAGAATTATATATTTTTATATATAATCAGATAAAATTATATCGTGCCAATTTTCATATATAATTATATATGATCATTTATATATAATTATATATGATTATATATATGTATGACGCACGGCTTGTTTCAAGCATTCTAATAAGGGAAAATATTGAAAATAGAGGAATGACGTTACATGACGTAGACATTAAGCGATAAAAATACGGCGGAAATGAAAAATTATTGAACCGAGAACCAATAGTTAACAATTCTCTCCAATTTCCGTCTTCTAAATTTTAAGATTTTCTTTACATTGACTAAATTTAAAATTATATTTATCAGTTTGATTCGAAGGACGTGCGATAATGTTGTTCTAATATATATACATATTAACATTAGGGTAAAATTCTATTATACATTAGGATGTAAAGGAAAAATTTTGAAGACTAAGAAGTCGACACTTCACTCGAGTTCTTCTTCCAATTTCTAGAGATTAGGAGATTACATGGACTTGGAATTAAATTAATTCGATTCGAAGAACGCGTTCGATAATTCGGTGCGACCCTATATGTGCGCGATGTAACCGGCGCGGCGCATCGATGCGATGCACGCGCGAATGCGTCGAGTGAAGTTGATAGTATGCGTTTATTTCAACCCTTTCGATATCCATGTACCAACCGCATATCATGCATTGAGTTCCAATAACTCGAATGCAAAAGAAAAGAAGAAAAAAATGAAAGAGAGAAGAGGCGCCAATGCCTTTATATCATTTTTCTAATTTTTGCAGTTTCAATCTTTTTATTATATAGGATTTTATAGCATAAAATTGGAATATATAGGATTTTCAAAATTGATAAATGAAGATAAGGCGGTCGTGAAAGTAATAAAATTTAATGGGAGCCGATAATATTGACTCTTAATCATGTATATCTTGCAATAATATTATTTACATATTAATTCATAATTTTGCATCTGCGTTAAATCTTAGATCTTATATTAAATATAATTTGTGTTGTAGCGCCAGTCGTAATTCAACGTTTATTTGTCCGTGCGCATAATTTACTAGAATTATCTAATTTGCATCATTTCGCATTCATTATTCAAGAGACAGAAAATACAATATACAAGCCGTAAAATATATGCGATAGAAGGTTGAGCAGTCATGGCACATTCTGTCTAAACTTCCTGACAAAATGCATCGGTGTAAGCGAAAGATTGTCGCTCCGTTGATGAATAAAAATTCGAGATCAGCAAATGCCCGACTCGTGTCGTGCTGAACACGTGTACTTAATCTGCAATACGTGGAATCGCAACTATAAACGGCGACTATGCGGAACCCGTTGTGACACTCTCAAGTGTTTAGTAAACGTATCTATCATTTAAGTAGGATTTATTTAAATGCGCCCTATGACAAATAAAACTATCTTGTTTTGAACTCCTAAAGTCAAATAATTCTTTTAATCAAAGACAATCGACATTATCCCACGAGTTGTAACAAGTAAGCAAATAATATAATATGTATGTATATACGCGCGCTATATCGCTTGCTACATTCCTTTCCTTTTTACTTTCAGGCCAAATAATTTTACATTATTAAAAAATGGCAGTCTTTGTTGACGTCCCAACTAGTAGAGAAATATAATAATTTAGCGTTTTGAAGGCCTATCGAAACCTTGTACCTTGTTTCTCATTTAGCTTTTAAATATACTATCTTTCTAACAAAGTTCCACATACGGTGTGCGTTTGATTGAAATTTTTTTGATATCTATTATTTAAAAGAATAACTAGGTAGCATTCCTCATGTGTATACACATGAAACAAAAACACACTGTGTGCGTGTGTGTGTATATATACTATCAAAATACTTTATTTTTTATCATAAATGTTTTACTACAACTAAAATGTATTCCAGCATGATTTTGTGCCTCCCGATTCGCGCTAAATAGATCCAGATCATTCCGCAAACAGGATTTCGCAAGTCGGACAGTTGAATACAAAGCGAAGAATGCGATTGCTCACCCGCGATCGATTCTATGTAAAAACGATTGCGCGTATTGTGACAGTATGTTACAATCGCGAATTTATGTCGGGTAATAGCACGTTGCATTATAACTCGGCGCCCGCGATAATAATAGCGATACCCATGGGCGATTCGCTCCAGCTTGCATACGAACGAGCCTTCGTTATCGTCGCCGTGTGCACGCGCGTGAAATATAGAATTACTGTTGAACAAATTATGCGAGGAATGTCGACGGCATGTCGAGTAGTTGTCGTCGTCGTCGTTTCTGAAGTCGGTGCATTCCGCGTGAATTCCGGGGTACAATGGTCCCACATGTGCACAAGTCTGCAGAACATTGTAAAAGGTCCGGCTTTATTCTGTTTCCTTAACCGTCCGAAAAATGACAATTCCTTGTAGGTCATACCCATGTCGACTTTATCCAACTGTGCAAGTTGTCCAGCTTGCAGCGGTTCCAATTCCGCGGTGAATGGCGCCTCCAGGATATTGTCCAAAGCGGATATTCCGTATTTGCGTCTAAAATTCAAATGCGGGGTATAACTTTTTACCGCCTTGAGTTTTATGCACGAGTATTCGACATCGTAATATACAGAGCGATTCTTAATTATGTGAAAATAAAGTTATTAAATATTTTAGGATGTCATTTGAAATAAAATAATTGCAACATTCACATCAATTTAGGCTTCAATTTCTGAATTGTAATAAATCAATCTAAAGACAATCCTGCAACATGCATTACAACGGAAAGCACCTCGAACATTTTCTTTAATTAAAACGCTCACGTGATATTCTTTTCTTGTTTTTGATTTTCGATTCGAGTATTAGTATTACGAATCGCTGTTTATACCATCATTCGTACACAAACGCACCTAAAGAACATGAGAAACTTTTTTAGAACATTCTTTGCTATGCCACCGATAGGATTGATGTGGGCGCTGCTGCAATCATATTTAGTGAGGTAACTGCGTAAGGCCTCGTCTACGTTACCGCTACCAAATACCAAGAGACCACCCGGACGGACTCTGACCCACAACATTAATTGCGCGAACAAGTAAGCGATCACCATTCGTAACCGAGCCTGAAAGCAAGGTTGTACGCATAGAGTCGTGGAATTTGATAATCGAGATATTAGTTCCGTCAGGCTCAAAGAGCAATTACCTGTAAATTTTGCAAGGCCAAGTTCTCTCTAGGCGTGCCACTATGCTCATTGAATCTCGGTGTCAGCTTGGTAACCAGTTGGAAGATGCCTAAAGTCGCGGATATCGCGGTATCTACAACTATCCCATGATGATAGGACCCTATTTGACCGGCCAACTCGGCCGCTCGTGCCTGGGTCTCCGCCGACGAATTATTCGTTCCCATATAACACGTCATCAAGATGGTGTTGCACAATTGCCTCGGATCTACCGGTATGTATTCGCAATCACCAAGTTGTTTCAACCAGACGGCCTGACAAATAAATGTTTTTATATATTACAACAGTACTGATTGGGCTGAATTCCCGCGACGGCAAATCATGATCATCCGCGCCCTGGGTTTCTGGCAGTGGCGCGGCAAGACTCGGTTCCCGCGACACAATTTTCATCGTGTGCCGTACTTGTCGACGACAATTGCTAAGTTTACACCGGGCGGTTTGATACGCGTACCAAGTACTATATCCGTATCAAATTTCGGTTTACACCGGGATAACCCGAGATTTGATATGGATATAGTACTTGGTACGCGTATCAAACGGCCCGGTGTAATCTAGGCCACTCACCTTATCGAGGGGAATCTGGTCAAGCAAAACACAATGGTGTTGGGCGATAAACAAAATGTGTAGCCCGGGAACGCACCACGTACCGAAAATCACTCCTTCTTCTTCTTCTTTGTCTTAATATTGGCACTTGCCTCTATTCCGAGGACAATACGGCCAGCATTTGCCACTGATTGTTTCAATGTCTGGAACACGTTGCGCAACGAAGTCTGAATGGAAATAACTGAAAGACTGATTGGGGATCCATCCCGAAAATCACTCCAAAAGCCGGCGCAACACGCCGTGGTGAAAGAGGCGATTTTCGCCATAGACAACGGCCCGTATATATATATGTATCTGAGATACGTCACGCGACGAGCCAATGGGCGCGTTCAGCAGACTAAGCCGCTCAGAATAGCAATCGAACGTGATTGGCTCTTGTTTTTAGAATCAACCAATCAACGCAGAGTGTTGTCAAGACGAACTCAACAGTTGTGTGTCTGCTGAACACGGCCAATGATCAGCGTCGATAAATCTGGCGGTCAGCATTACCAATCGTGAGATTCATCGCGTGCGCGCGCGGCGACCATTGTCGCAAAAGGACGAGGAAACTCACTCTTTGTCTCTTTGTAGGGGGACAGTTAAAGAGATGCAGAGTGAGTATAATCGGAGACTGTGATAAATCGGTTACAGCATTCAGGAAACATTACAGACAAAAATACAGCGGATTCAAAATATTATACTTTGGCTACGGTCCACTTGACGCTACAAATGCTTTGGAGCGTTCTTCTTCTCCTTATTTCTTCATTGAAAGAAAAGAGGAGAGGAATGTTTCGAGGCATTTGTAGCGTCAGGTGGACCGCAGCCTTTACTCTATGCAATAAATTATTTGTCTAATTAGATTTTGGTTAGATTTACCTTTGTAGGTTAATTCCAACTCCCAACTTTTTATATATTTTTGTAAATATTTTTTTGTGCCTTGGGTTTTCCGCATTTTTTTGCACTTGAATTAATCGCTTGAGAACAATGAGAACTTGTAGTTTTAAGAAGAACTGAAAATAATAAATTTTTGTTCGCTGTCATGGTAATTCCCCGCAAATATGACCTCTGGTGAGGAAAAGTATTGTTGAACGTGGTAGGTAGTACAAGACACAGGCAAGACGATGCCGCAGATTAATGAACGCCATTCATAAAAGCAATTGGGCGCGTTCGGCGAAATAAACCGCTCAGAATAGCAATCGAACGTGATTGGCTCTTGCTTTTAGAACCGACCAATCAGGCGTGTTGTCAAGACGACACTCAACAGTTGTGTGTCTGCTGAACGCGGCCAGATTGTCTACATATGAAATTGGGTCTGTTTGTGTTGCTTGCACTTTTTGCGCTCAGCATCTTTGCTTTCTCTCTCTCTCTCTCTCTCTCTCTCTCTCTCTCTCTCTCTCTCTCTCTCTCTCCCTCTCTCTCTCTCTCTCTCCTCTCTCTCCCTCTCTCTCTCCCTCTCTCCCTCCTCTCCCTCTCCCTCCCTCTCCCTCCCTCTCCTCCCTCTCCCTCCCTCCTCTCCCTCCTCTCCCTCCCTCTCCGTCCTCTCACCTCCTCGCACTCTCCTCTCCTCCCTCTCCCTCCTCTCCCTCCTCTCGCCCGCCCTCTCCCTCCTCTCCCTCCCATCTGCCCTCCCTCTCCCTCCCTCTCCTCACCTCTCCCTGCCCCCTCTCCCGCCCCTCTCCCTCCCCGCCTCCCTCCCTCTCCCTCCCTCTCCCTCCCCTCACTCCTCCCTCCCTCTCCTCTCCCTCCTCTCCCTCCTCTCTCTCTCCTCTCCTCTCTCTCTCTCCTCTCTCTCTCTCTCTCTCTCTCTCTCTCTCCAACGACTGAATATAGATATTTATCTCATTTCGAGTGCAAAAATATTTGGGGATTTTAGGCAACGCAAACCAGCCTATTGATAGAACGAGTTGTTGGGGAATTTTTAGGGGAAAACGAAATATATTTACGGGGGTCGTCGCGCGAATCATCTGGCAACACTGGATAAAGACAGGTATTCGAGGAGCAAGGATAAAGATAGACATAGACGCAGTAGTTGTTTCAACTCTAGCCAAAGTATTTCAAAGGACGGCAAGAGACACTCGGTCGGAAAAGGACAAGGATAGACATTTCACTTGTTACTCCTCAGACGATAAAGAGAAGCATCGTTTGTCGGAGAAGGATAGGGGGACAAGCACAAAAGTTTGTCCAGTGTTAGAGGTAAGCACCGCCACGATCAAGACAAGGGTCGTCACCGCCACGACAAGGACAAAATGCATATGCAGGACTGTCTAATTATATTTACGTAGCTATTTATTTTGTGCTTTTTAATCACCTGCGGTTAAATTGCAGCCAAACATCGCGAGGAAAAGAGAGAAAAAGGATAGAGCGGAGGTTACAGTAAAAGAACCGAACGTGAAGACGAATCGCGCGATTAATCAAAGTGTTACGTCCGAGATTTGTTCGGCCGTCGGAGTGGGTTATGTGACTTAAACATGTGAAATTTCTCGTGATTCTGTTATACTGTGAAGCCCTATTTATGGAAGGACCACGGTAGGTGCTAGACTAAGATTTACTCTTGTGAGGCGGTTGCGCATCGCTGCACTCCCTGAGAATTAGGCGGATCTTTTGTGTCAGATTTTCGACTTGAGTAATTCACGGTATCGATCGTTCCTCAGCGACAGGAGCCGATTGAGGTGGTCCTGAGACGTCCGGGACGTCGTCGAGAGACTCGGACTGTACTACGGGGTGCGAGACTGAGTTCAACACACTCGGATCGAATTTACCCCCGGTGTAATAAGCTTTCCGTAGCCTTTTTAACTGGTGAGCGCGCCCCGACCGTCTCGATCGTACCATTGGTGACTGTTTTACTTACCTTTATTCTGTTTCTGAATCTTTTCGTGTAATAGGTTGCATGCAACGTGCGTGAGGGTGTCGTCCTTATACAACCGGATAAGCGTGCGTGTGCTTTACCGATATCATGCAGTGAGTAGGTAGATTAATGTATTCGGTGATCTGAAAGGCGCGAAAGAGGAACGGCGGAAGAGAACGCCCTGCGAGAGGCGCGCATCTATAAGAGGACTAGTCAAGAACGCCCTGCGGGAGGCGCGCATCGACGGATAAGGTGAGGCGCAGGTAAATTATTCGTAAGTCAAGAATATTCGTCTCGATGCACTTGCGTTTATTACTACGTTTCTTTCCTTATTGTTTTACAGGAAACGGCAGGCGACAATACTGGCCGGCGCTATGAACCAAACGCACTCGCGGCTAAGTCCGTTCATCAGCAGACGCTCTCGCGGCTAAGTTATTCGGCGGTGACTCGCGCTCGCGGCTAAGTTCTTCGGCGGCAACTCGCGCTCGCGGCTAAGTTATCTCGCGGCTCGCGATGCTCTCGGTAGTACGAATTGAAATTACTCAAAGAGACCGAAATCAAGAGTGCCGGTCCCCGACTTACAGGGCCCGTATTTATACTATTCGTTTGGTGGTGTCCCGGGGTAAGGGACTACCGAATTACGCGTGATTACTGCGTGATTATCCGGGAGCGTCGCGTGCCGATCAATACTGTCGATTGTTATTGGTTTGATCGCTCAATATTGTACATGTATAGATGTGTATATGTATAACGGAATAATACAGTATATTAGAATTCAATAAGTTTGTAATAATTTCGGCGTACGTCACACCATATGTATAACGGAATAATACAGTATATTAGTATAGTATAGTATATTAAAGTTACAATAAATTTGTACTAATTTCGCCGTACGTCACAAAAGGTATCATTTCAATATGGAAATCGAGACTGAGAAAAAGGAGGTAAGGGGTTTCGTTTGCGGTTGCGGTTTCGGAGAATGAATAAAGAGCGAAATACTGGAATGGATCTTTTCTTCAGGAACCCATGTCACGAGACTTGGACGATGACGATGAACCGATGAGGCAAGACTGGAGCATGGACTCGACGGATAGAAACGACACCAGACTGTCGGATCTTGGCAATACGACTAGAGAGACAAAGGATGACTCTGAAAAAGATAATTCATTGGTAAATTTTATTTTAATTGCAAGTTGAACAAAAAAAGAATACTCTATAAGATTATGTAATTTAAAAAATTCTATTAAATGCTATTGATACAGACTTGGAGATCCAAGGTATCGCCATGCGCGAAGAGAAAAATCGAGTCGGACGAGGATGAAGACGTCCTACTGTTTGCGCGCAAAACACCCAAGAAGGCGGCTAATCTGAAAACCGACAAGAAGAAACGAAAACGTGTAGACGATGACGATTCTGACGAGCCTGAAGAAATGCAAGTAAGAGATTTTATCCACAAGTCAACTTGGAATTGTATGTTTATTGTATAGAATATGTTTCACACCATTTGTTTTGTAGAAACCAAAGAAGAAAAATACAAAGGTGAAAGCACAAGGCGGCGGTCCTCCAAGTCCGAGGAACAAGTGGCAAAAGGAGGAGCAGCAGGAAATTTGGAAATGGTACAGACACTCGGAGCTTTTCGCGTAAACAGTAAAAGGCCATTGCACGTAAAGTTTTAGTCGTGATCGTAAGGCCTTGAGAAGATGGACCAATCACACTCGATTATTCTTGGAGCGCTCCAAGAATAATCGAGTGTGATTGGTCCATCTTCTCAAGGCCTTACGATCACGACTAAAACTTTATGTGCAATGGCCTTGACGTGAACGCCCCCTTTCCTAATTTTTATTTCACTTATTTCTGCATCCTCCAAGGCCCGGTTCAACAGTGACCAATTTATTTCAACTAGTATAGTTAAATCTCACTCTCTGTCACTTTCTAACACCAAAGGTTGGAGAGACAGAGGGTGAGAATTGACTACTAGTTGAGCTAAACTGGCCACTGTTGAACCGGGCCTAATGGGATTTGCTCAGCATTTCATTTACGCGTCCAATAGACGAATTAATTTCTAGGGATAAAATTGATATACAGTTCTTAGAGAGAGAAACTCCAACAGGCTGTCCAGTAGGATATCGTAACATCAGCCACGTTGGACGATGCTGGAGAATCGTTCCGAGGTCTCGGGCGGAGGATGAATTGACCAATCACATTTAAGCAACTCGGCCAATTGACCAATGCAATTGGTTAATTCTTTCTCTGCCCGAGATGTCGGAGCAATTTCCAGCATCGTGGACACGATGCTTTGGGGATCCCCAATGCCGTCTGTATTACCGACCAAATTTTACATCTGTCCTTTTGTATGGACAATGATGATAGACAAGGCTAGACAACTCGTAACAATTAATCTTTTTTTGTAGGCTTTTATTCCTAGTTCCAATTATTGTTCTTACGTCTTGTGCCTAGGTCGTGTCGGTCTAATTTTGTGAGGTATATTCATTGTGAAATTTTCGTACATGGCAAATATATTGTCGTCATGTATACCAAAATTAAACAAAATAATAAATTTTTTTCCGTTTTTGATATAAATTTGACCATCATGACCTAGATTTTGATGCACACTTGATAATTCTAGACGGGAATTTTGCATTTCTATAAAACCAATTAAAAGATTTTCTCTAGGAAAGAAACCGGTATTACAGACGGCTTTAGGATCCCCATCCGATGAACGTGCATCCGCGTTACCCGTGCACGTGTTGTAATTTCCAACAACGTCTCGCACATTGAATCCTCGTTAATTGTTGAATGAAAGGTGCGAATGACAGACGAATGTAATGCGGATTCTCGTAGGAATTCTAGTGGCCCGTTTATCATGGATATGTTTAATCGATTTTGGCAGCAGCTACAATTACCTAGTTAATAAAACGAAAAAGCGACCATCGATTTTGACGTTATACCTCTAGTAGCGTGCGAGCAACATTGTACCCAACATTAGAAAAGTTGTATATTTTCCACCACTTGACTGATATACGCTCCGTCTTGAAACTTTACATAATCTCTCTTTTCGTGCATCATTGAACATAATTTTTCAAGACTTTCTTTACATTTGACGGTACATGCTTTTTATATCCCCAAGCACAATCTCTTCTTTGCTCATCTTTTCGTGTTATTCAACATGGATTATCGTTAAAATTCAGGTGGGAGGAAGAGAAGATGAGCGACGGCACGAAATGGCATTTCTTGGAACACAAGGGACCAGTATTTGCGCCACCCTACGAACCCCTACCCCCTAACGTAAAGTTTTACTATAACGGCAAGGAGATCAAGCTGAGCGCGGAAACAGAGGAGGTTGCAACCTTTTACGCGCGCATGCTTGACCATGACTATACGACCAAGGCTGCGTTTAACGAAAATTTTTTCCACGACTGGCGAGAGGTGATGACCGAGTCGGAGCGCGCCAACATTACCGATCTGACCGAGTGCAATTTCAAGGAGATGCACGCGTACTTTTTGCACAAGAACGAGGAACGCAGGGCTATGACCAAGGAGGACAAGCTCAAGATCCAAAAGAAGAACGAGGAGATAGAGAACGAGTACGGCTTGTGCACTATTGACGGCCACAAGGAAAAGATCGGTAACTACAGGATTGAGCTGCCCGGCTTGTTCAGGGGCCGCGGCGAGCATCCCAAGATGGGCAAGCTCAAGAGGCGAGTGTTGCCCGAGGACGTGATTATTAATTGTTCCAAGGACTCGAAAATACCAAAACCACCGGCCGGCCACAAGTGGAAGGGGGTACGACACGATTCCAGTGTCGCGTGGCTCGCGTCCTGGACGGTGAACATTCAGAAAAAGATCAAATACATGTGGCTGAATCCATCCAGCAGGCTCAAAGGTGAGAAAGATGTGCACAAGTACGAGACGGCGCGGAGGCTGGCCGAGTCGATCGACAAGATTCGCGCCGAGTATCGAGATGACTGGAAAAGCAAGGAGATGCGCATTAGACAGCGAGCCGTCGCTCTGTATTTCATCGACAAACTGGCGCTCAGAGCCGGCAACGAGAAGGACGAGGATCAGGCGGATACCGTGGGCTGTTGCTCGTTGCGTGTGGAGCATATCAAGCTACACGAGCACAAGGACGGCAAGGACAACGTCGTCGTGTTTGATTTCTTGGGTAATAATAAAATTTTTGCAATTACGACACATAATCGATAGACTTGATGAAATAGTTTTTTTTTTAAATCTATTAATATTACAATACAATCAAGTGATTCTATGAAATTGATTATCGGCAGGTAAGGATTCGATTCGATATTACAACGAGGTGCCAGTGGAAAAGCGCGTCTTTAAGAATCTGGAGCTTTTTATGAAAAATAAATCACCCGGGGATGATCTATTCGATCGTCTCAACACCACTGGGATGAATAGACATCTGAACGAGCTGATGGAGGGTCTTACCGCCAAAGTATTCAGAACTTGGAACGCATCGGCGACGTTGCAGCAACAGCTTGACAAACTGACCAACCCGAACGACACAGAGGCGGACAAGATACTCACGTACAATCGAGCCAATCGCGCCGTCGCCATACTCTGTAACCATCAGCGTTCTGCGCCAAAAACACACACGAAATCCATGGAGAATCTTGGGGCAAGGATTGACGCCAAGAAACAAGTAACTGAATGCGAGTTGCAAGTGAGGGACGCAAAACGAGACGCGATACGCGGCTCGGTAAAGAAAAAAGTGTATGTTGATTTTCATTCATATTGTTAGTAATAAATTTACAATTAATAATTAAATTTGACAGTAAATAAAAGTAAACAATCAAGTTGATATTTCTTGATTTAACTCGGTTGTTAAAAACTTGGTACCTACACGCCAAGACTCGATAATTTTTATTTAATAAATATTTTGCTTGACGGTAGAGACTGTTTTTTTTTCTACAAATTCTTGGTAAATTTAGATTTTTTTTCAACACCAAGCTAGGGAACAAGTGTGGTTTGGTATAAATCTCTAATTTCTATATTGTGCAGCTTGTGTGCATGAATTGATTTGTACCTGTGCTTTTACAGAACATATGAAAGGAAAAGGAAACAATTGTCAAAATTGAGGGATCAGTTGACCAAGCTGGAGGCCCAGGCGACCAACCGAGAAGAGAACAAAGAGATCGCAACGAGTATCTCCAAGTTGAACTATCTCGATCCTCGAATTTCTGTTGCGTGGTAAATAAATTGTGCATTTTCATCTAATTTCTTGAACTTGTATTTATTACTCTACATTCTCCAGTTACACCCTTTTATTTCATACATGTAGCATTTATCCTTGCATTGTATATTTTATATTTCAATTAAATCTTATTCATATCTGTGTTTCTCGCCAATACCGCGACTAGGCTGCATTAAATACTTGTTCTCAATTTAAATATTAATATCTCGTGCATTATTTCCATTTTGCATGTCTGGATTAAATTTCTATGATTCACCAGGTGCAAGAAGCACAATGTCCCAGTCGACAAGGTGTACAACAAGACTCAGAGGGATAAATTCCGATGGGCAATAGACATGGCGGGTCCTGATTACGTGTTTTAACATCGTTTTGGCGGGCCACCCACTCACTCAGCACACACCTCGTATTATCACACACCAATGTGGAGAAAAACTAGAAAACGATTAGTTTAGGGTTTGGTACACTCGCTATTCTAGTATTGATCAACGTGATTTTCGCCAGTGGTGGATTTATCGATCGAACGCCGAACGCGGTGTTCAATCCTCCATTATCGCTGGATAAGAAATTTAATCAAGCCAAACTGGTTTCAGTTTGATTAAATGTTTCAACGCACATTATTTCCCGCAAAGATTTTTTGTAATTTTTTACGTTTAACAAGACTAGAACCAAATATATGAATAATTTTTTATTTACATATCATATACAATATTCACAGGTGAGGGACGTAAAAGAATCCCAAGTCGTACGCGTACTAGATTTACCTTTTTTTTTTTAATTTTCACCCTCTTGTAATTAGTACACTCGTTTCAATTTATTCCTCTTGGCAATATTCTTCCCAACTTGGTTCTGGAAAATGGCACATATGATAAATCGTTTATATGCCAAAAATAACTAGAATTACGATGTAAATGTACAACATTTAATTTATATTCAAGTATAATCAAACATTATGGTTTTTTTCTTTTTTTCCCACTTGCCACAACTGGAATGAGTAATGAGCAATCGTTTGTATGGATATATTGAGTGATATAAACACCGCCGTCATTGGAATTTATGTTTTGTACCGTTGTCATCCTGTTAAAATTGCCATTATTTTCTGTTAAATGATTAGACACGTTCCAGATTTTGCTCACTCTTTCGATCAAATTTACATTTTTCTGATAGAAATCAAAATCGCGCACCTTGCCAACCAGAATATTAACTAAGCAAATACAAGCACATTGATTAAAATTTACCTTGTATATTTAAATCATTTAATCAGCACATCTACCTCGCCAATTACCAATTACTTGGATTTTGGATTTGACCTTGTTGCTCACGTTCGCCATGCAGCTTATTGTATTTATCATATCCACGAGTTGGCGCGTTCTTGA
The DNA here is from genome assembly GCA_030770225.1 of Temnothorax unifasciatus. Lineage (NCBI taxonomy): Eukaryota > Metazoa > Arthropoda > Insecta > Hymenoptera > Formicidae > Temnothorax > Temnothorax unifasciatus. The sequence continues at coordinate 57,652 of JASTWK010000320.1, forward strand.
CTCGAACGTCATGTCTCTCAAATGTTCAAACTATTAGAAGAATATTATAAGAAGAAATGAGAATGGAAAATATTAAAAAATAAATTATTCAACATGTACAGTAGTGCATTTAGGATACAAGTTGTACAAGAAAGAGTGATATAATTAATTGATTCACATATTTTGCATGGCATGGGATAGAGGAGGTCTCGAGCAACGAGGCAACCGACCGAAATCCCAAGTCCTTCAAGTCTGATATACAAAATCGTCCGACAGATCGGGTGTAACAGGTGCGAGAATGCGTAATGACACTCGAGCATTTCGCCCAAGTGTTGCAATGTCCAGCTGAATTTGCGCTTATCCAAATTTTGTACCCTCCTATGTTTAATAATATAAAAAAAATGTTCTAGCCAAGAATTACTCGAGCCATTTTAAACCACCCGAGATTAATTATATAAACCAAATTATTGTTCTAGTGATTAAAATCTTGAAATTCTTGATATTTTTACAGAATTTACAAATTTATAAAAACCCTACGAATATTATTATGACATTGTATTGAATAACATTGCGCATTTATATCGTACCACCAAGAAATCGCAGGATGCCTAGTGCAAAACGTGGCGAATCCTAGCGATTGCTTTATGGAAATTTCGCTGGGCATACGCATCGTTCACTATTCCTACCATCCACCATAATCTCGACTCGGGAATCCATTGATCAAGATCGTTCAGATTTTCCTTTCCTTCGTTTTCATGTTGATCCTTCTTGATCATCAGTAACGCGTATTTGCTTGCCTGCCAGATCTCGTTACGGAAATATTTGCTTGTCCGACAATCATCCACATCGAAACTGATGGTGTGATATGTAGAAAAATAGGCAAGCGATATAATATGATGATAAAATACTCTCGTTATAAATTATTCAAACTTGAGCATTACTTTTGATTCTTGAAATTAAAAAAAAAACCTTTAACAAGGTTTCAAAATTCCATTCTTATAAATTTCCTACTTGGGCTTGACCAAGATTCTTGTTTTGCTCACTCTTGATATTGCGCGCATATAATGATAGTCCAAGCATCGGCACTGCAATCTGGTATTCTCGTGGAATACGATTTTCTATCAACACGCAACGTTCGCTGCAATTCTTGAGCGCTCGGATTACCAGCCGCGTGACTGGGTCTTGCTTGTTCGTTCAATTCCTGCATTACATATAATCATATATTCTAATCAATTTTAAACTAGTACAACCACAACACACTAGATTTCTTATTAAATAATTCCAGTTTGTTAGCACTCGATCAATTTTTATTTACAGAGATTCCAAGAATGTTTATATTTTATAGGTAAATAAAACCATCAAATAATATAATTGCTATAATTTCGAAAAATATTCACCTCCAAAGTCCAGAGCCATTGATAATGTTTTTTGGTGAGATGACATTGCGAGAGCTCGTCGACATTTTCTTGCCGTTGCCGTCACACAAAACGCCCAAGTAAACCTTGTGCGCACATACATAATTTATAATTATTAATTGTATTATCAATTCAAGCACACTAGTGCGATATCGTCCCCTTGCAATATTATATTCTACACTAGTACGCCTCAATGACGAGTAGATCGAACTAGGTCGTGTTAATACAATGTACAAAAATCAAGATTCTCTTGAAATACTGATAAAATTCGATATAAATGATTTATATCTCTTGTCTGGTTGTACTTGGGGGAAACCCAGTGTCAATCCCAGACTTGGCATCGCCCTCCTCGCCACCCGGAACACGAGGATATCGTGGCCCGTTTCCATCAGTGTTGGCAGACAGTGTCTTGCCATGTCTTGCGTCTAGAAATTTTTGTGATATGTAAGAAACGATAAAGTTATATCTAATAAAATCTCTAGATATATACCGAACAAGACTAACAAATAAACTAGAAATTTCGGGCCGGTCAAGCGAGTGGCGAATGGCACACAATTGTTGAGGAAAACCACGTGTCCAGGACATCTGGATCTTGAGACGCAAACTCACACTGGATCTCGGTATTTTTGTCGTACGCGAGAACGCGCTTGTACCTCGAATCATGCGACTGTCCACCAAGTGGTGCTATTGCTACTGGCCGAGAAAATATCACCATCACTATCATCGTCTTGACGATCATCATGAATTATGGAATACGTCGGAATTCAATGACCCCTCATCACAACTGTCTCGACACGCACCATAGACTTATATAGATAGACCGGCCCCTGCCGTAAGAGCACGCGTGGCAAAATAGACGGTGCAGACATAGCCGTGGATATGGTCCTTTCTCTCTCTTCTGATCGCTTGGTGGGGATAGAAGTCTAGACTAGTGGTGGGGGACTAGTAGGGAATAGGAATGGGTAAAACGCACACATTGCTCGTCACTAGTAGATGAAAGGCAGTTGGAGGGATACATGAAGATACATTGACGTGCATACAAAAGTTCAGCTGGTGCGACAATTAAAATAAAAGGAAATAATGGCACAAATATGTTGTATCTGTAAGAAAGAACTTGGTATGGAGGAAGATGTGACTTTTCATCGGTAAATATTCAATGTACATTATATTATAGAATAAAGTTAACCAAAAAAAGTACTGTTTTTCATACGTCTCCTCTGTGAGATTTGCAAGTAAAAATATTTATTTAATACATTTTCTCTGCACATGCAAAAGAATATTTGGAAATTGTCGTTCTGTATTATATGAAAAGAGTAGTAAAATGCCAAAATGTCTTAAAAGATTTGAAGATTTGAAGATTTATAATAACGATAAACCTTGTCATGTAAAAACAATTTTAAACTTATTTAGAACAATACAATTATAGATTCTGCTTTACGTAAAATGAAATGTACTGTGCTGTGTCTAAAAATGCCTTTTACATTTTACAACATATTGCGCGTAAATATTGCATTCGTGTTAAAAAAGTAAAGTTGAATATTGCGTGTTTGTCCACATGTATGTGTGTGTGATAAAAAATATTATTCATTTGACATACATATTGTTTGAGATCTTGACAATTCGTATCGAAAATCGCTTTCGGTTGCATGCCAGTGCATGTTCGTTTTAAATAAATTATAACTCGCTTGAAATTTTGCCTTAAACGAGTCGTATTTCTGTTAAGTTATAGCATGGATTTTCTATTATTCGTATTCTGTAAAGTTCGCTAACGTTCGTTCGTCAACAACAAAGTCAAACCGTAACCGCTCTTACAAACAAGAAAAAATCCATGCTATAAACATTGTGATCGAAAACAAGCAACGATCTCTTCGGATCGCCAAACGAAAATTTGTCGCAAGTACGGTGACGTAGACCGTCGATGGTCAATCACCCTACCGAAGTTCACCCGCTTAGAATCACCGCTCGTGCAACCGCTTGAATAATACTCGCAATCCGCTTTCGATTTCAAATCTGCTATTAACTTCGCTGCTTTTCGCTGTGACAGCTTCTGCGCGCGCTACCATTCTTGGCAAAATATATCTTTCTGTAAATAATTGTACATACTCAGACTTTGAATATATTTTGTTTTATTGTGTTTCTGTACTTGCTTTCTTTTGTGGTCGTTTTGTTACTTCGCGCTATCTCGCGCTACCGCGTGCTCTCGAACACACATTATTTTTATTTTATGTTCTAGTATACCGAAAAGAGAGGATGTAAAATTAAAATGGTTCGATGCTATAGGGAGAGAAGTCTCCAAAAATAGAAGAGTATGTAGCAAACATTTTCATGAACCTTGCTTCTTTTATACTTGCATGAAAAATGGAAACATAAAAAGATGTTTGCGTCCAGGAGCTATTCCTACATTGCATCTTACGAAAGAAATGTTAAGGTAAATTATAAATATTTTAACAAAGTATTGTTTATAGTTAAATTATACTGATTTTCATAAATATGCAGCAAATAATGTTATCTTATAATTTTTAGACATGAAAGTACTATTACCATAAATAACAATCTAGATTCTGAAAATCCAATTAATAAAAATCTGAATTCTGAAAATGTGGTTGATAAAAATTTAAATTCTGAAAATCTGATTGCACATGAGTAAGTATTCTATTCTTGTTAAATTAAATTATCAGTTTACCTAACAAGAATTAACAAAAACGTGTTTTGATTGAACAAACAGAGATAGTGTAAAAGTCTGGCAAGTACGTATGGACAGTAAGGATTACGAACAAGATTCCTTTAACCTTGTACATACAACATGTGAAACACAAGAAACTGAAAATATTCAAAAAGTAGTCAATAGAGCAATAAAAAGGTATAGTTAATATTAAAGGACGTGATAACATCTTTCGGTTATATTTTATTAATAATAATTGTGTTCTATATGTATAGAAAAAGTGAAAGTGGAGAAGTCAACCAAAAACGCCGTCGTCTTACAAATAGATTTGTTGGTGATTTTTGTCGTGATGATTTTACATCTGATCATAATTGGAAATTATTTCGAAATTATTATAAAAAAACATCAAAAAAGTTAAAAGTTTTTCAAGAAAGGGATAGACGTAAAAGTAGAAGAATTAAAACTTTGAAGGATACAATAGTTCATTTGAAAAATAACGGATTGATTTCTAGCGAGGTTGCTACTGTTATGGATGTAAGTAAAATAAGTTGTTTTTAGGCTCCTGACACAGGCCCATATTCATAGCTGTGAGTAGTTGTCGTCAATCGCAACGTGGTCAAACGGGACGCTCCCCCTCTTTTAAATATAATTAAATAGAGTAGTAATAAAATAGAATAGAATACAAGTGTAAAAGAGTAATATAGTAGAATAGCTCCAATAATATAACAATTGTCGTCCTGCGAAAACAAGGCCTACTTGGACTTTATATCCCTTGTACCTCGTTTATCCTTTTTTTCCCTTTTATAACACAATGCATTAGTATTAGTACGTTTTAAGGAAAAAACAATTTACAAATATAATAAAAAATCAGAAATAATGCTATATATATTCTTATTTGAAAAGACGTAAAAATGAAACTCTGTTATGAGTCCGAATCGTTTTAATTGATTAGCTGTACGCAGACCCATAAAGTGATTTACCGCCTGAGAATTGAATCATTTATGATATTTATAGTCAATTATATTTTGAGATTAGCTTTAGACGTTTAAGATGCTGTAAGCAAAGTACAAAACCATATTAACATTAGGGCTATTACTTATATCTTATATACAGTATAATAACGTATATATAATATACTTATTATATCTATTACTTAAAATAATTTTGAAATATGAACGGACTATAAATATCATTCAATGATAGCCAAAGTTTGATTCTCTCATTAGCTCTTTCATTTAATTATTATATATATTATATTGAAAGAATTATTTCAATTCTGTTAATATGTTATTTTATTATTTTTCTTAAGTTAATTTGTTTGTTTTCAAAATTTTTTGTTTAGGCTACAATAAATATTCCACCTGTAGAAATTATGAAAAATGTTCTGAGTAAAGGCCGTGTTACAAAATATCAAGAAGCTACAAGACAATTTGCTGCAACGTTATTATTTTATTCAAATGCAGCTTATAATTATGTGAGACAAACATTTCAAAATAGATTACCTCATCCAAGAACTATTAGAAAATGGTTCAGTACAATTGATTTTAATCCTGGAATTACTATGCAAATATTGAAGTCAATTAAAAGTGTAATAGACGAAAACAAAAAAAGTGGTAAAATTCTACAGTTTGGAATACAAGTAGATGAGATGTCCATTAAGAAATGTGTTGAATGGGATGGTCGAAAATCTTATGGCCATGTGGATGTTGGGATAAATTTAGATGATATTGATGATGACAGAGAAGCCACGTATGCTTTGGTTGTAATCCTCGTAGCTTTAAACGGTCATTTTAAAACGCCAATATCTTATTATTTTATTAGAAGTTTGAATGCTGAAGAAAGAGCGAATATTATCACAAATAATTTAATAATTTTAAGTGAAAATGGCATAGAAAATATAAGATCGATCACTTTCGACGGTGCTGCTTCTAATTTATCAATGATAGAAAATCTTGGGAGTAAGGCCAAGGAATATTTTAATAAAACAACATTTCTACATCCTATTTCGAAAGAACCCATACACGTTGTACCTGATGCTTGTCATATGTTAAAGCTAGTCAGAAATACGTTTAGTAATTGTGATATTATCGATGACGAAGGTAGATTTGTTCTTTGGAAATATTTAGTAATGCTTGTAGACTTGCAAGAGAAAGAAAAAGTTTATCCTGGGACAAAAATCAGTAGAAGACACATTAATTTCCATAATGAAAAAATGAAAGTTAAACTAGCAGCACAGGTTTTAAGTACAAGAGTAGCCAATGCATTAATCTTTTTAAGTCGTATACATCTTGAATTTTTGGAAGCATTAGCTACAGCACGATTTTGTCAAATTTTTAATAATATTTTTGATTTAATGAACAGCAGGAGAAAATTTGGGAAAAATAAAACAGAGGAGTGCATAACTCTTGAAAACTTGCAAATGATGGAAAGAAATATTATAGATTACACTAACTATATTCAGTCATTACAAATAATCGATAAAAAGACTGGTGAACGTATACCTATTTTGCAAAGTAAAAAAAGAGTCGGTTTTTGGGGTTTTATTGTAGGCATGAATAGCGCGTTACATGTAGCAAAGTATTTATTTGAAAGAAAACTTATGACATATTTACTAACATATAAAATGTCTCAGGATCACATAGAGACATTTTTTTCAAGTATAAGAAGAATGGGAGGATTTAATAATAATTCGACTTGTCTCCAATTCAAAAGGTCATACAAGAAATTGATGACTCATGTTCATGCAATAGTACCAGAAGAAGGAAATTGTACCGTCCAAGATGAAACCCACATTCTTAAATTTGAAATAGAAACAAACAACGCGGATAAATTATTAGTTGATAACATTTTGACATTGTCTGATCACGATTATGAGTCTTCAAATAGTTGGTGCTGGAATGAATACAATTCAGAAGTTGCAACTTACATAGCTGGAGTGGTGGTTAAAAGTATTAAGAATAAAATTAAATGTGATATGTGTCGCCAAAGTTTAGAGATTAAAGTAACCAAATCTTTATTAATAAGAATAAAAAATAGGGGAGGATTATTATTTCCCAGTGATTCAGTTATTAAAATTTGTAAAGTTGCTGAGCGTGTTCTTAGGCAACATAAAAATCTATTTACAATTAAAAACTTAATGAATAGCCTTATATATAGCGCAAAACGTTTGTTACCTAATGATATCTTTAGTCATTTAGATGATTTTATCCAAATAACATGTGTTCTTGATACTCATAAATCTGAATTAGTACATCAGGTTTTGCATAAATATTTTAACATAAGATTATACCACGAAGCTAAAAACAGTGTAACAGATATAAAAAGAATAAGAAGTTTTCATAATCGATTAGTTATATTTGCTAATCAATAATATATTATCAACAATTATATAAGTTTAAATATATAATTTTCAATACCACGTTAATAGCGTTTTGACAGAAAAACATACATTTTTAATATAAAATATTGACATTTAAAAAAGTAGTTTTATGTTTTATGTTTTATGTTTATATAAAATATTTTTTTATATAAAAAGTGTGTTTATATGTTTATACATACAAGATATGTTTATGAAAGAAAGTCAACCCTAATCTCTCCAACCATGCACTTTCGTGTCCCACGCGTTTCTAACGTCGTTTGTTCCGGTCGTTTATTCCGGAAAACCAACGGCCGTGGGCCGTGATAATCCTTCCCGCCCCTAAAAAAAGTTGCTATAGTAGGGAACATCAGAAATTTCAGAGCCCTAGCTCATTTACTCCCGAAACAGCAAGCAGTCAAAATCTCGTTAATTAAATGGCGGAAAAAACGTTGGAGGGATTAGGATTAATATGAATAAAACATGTTCAGAAACGTGCAAATTGCTTTTTTATTTAATGATTACCATCATTTACTTAAATTACATTACCATTATTTACTTAAATTATGTTTAGTAAGTGTATTCCGATTGCTTTCAATATATAACAACTAACACGAATGCAATATTTACGCGTACAATCCAATCTAACGCATGCATAATGCATATGTTGTAAAATGTAAAAAGCATTTTTAGACACAGCACAGTACATTTCATTTTACGTAAAGCAGAATCTATAATTGTATTGTTCTAAATAAGTTTAAAATTTTTTTTACATGACAAGGTTTATCTTTATTATAAATCTTCAAATCTTCAAATCTTTTAAGACATTTTGGCATTTTACTACTCTTTTCATATAATACAGAACGACAATTTCCAAATATTCTTTTGCATGTGCAGAGAAAATGTATTAAATAAATATTTTTACTTGCAAATCTCACGGAGGAGACGTATGAAAAACAGTACTTTTTTTGGTTAACTTTATTCTATAATATAATGTACATTGAATATTTACCGATGAAAAGTCACATCTTCCTCCATACCAAGTTCTTTCTTACAGATACAGCATATTTGTGCCATTATTTCCTTTTATTTTAATTGTCGCACCAGCTGAACTTTTGTATGCACGTCAATGTATCTTCATGTATCCCTCCAACTGCCTTTCATCTACTAGTGACGAGCAATGTGTGCGTTTTACCCATTCCTATTCCCTACTAGTCCCCCACCACTAGTCTAGACTTCTATCCCCACCAAGCGATCAGAAGAGAGAGAAAGGACCATATCCACGGCTATGTCTGCACCGTCTATTTTGCCACGCGTGCTCTTACGGCAGGGGCCGGTCTATCTATATAAGTCTATGGTCGAGACAGTTGTGATGAGGGGTCATTGAATTCCGACGTATTCCATAATTCATGATGATCGTCAAGACGATGATAGTGATGGTGATATTTTCTCGGCCAGTAGCAATAGCACCACTTGGTGGACAGTCGCACGATTCGAGGTACAAGCGCGTTCTCGCGTACGACAAAAATACCGAGATCCAGTGTGAGTTTGCGTCTCAAGATCCAGATGTCCTGGACACGTGATTTTCCTCAACAATTGTGTGCCATTCGCCACTCGCTTGGCATCCCCGCCTAGCCATTGTCGCGCAACACAAGAACCAAACTGTTCCTTGGGCAAATACTCGAACGCATCGTGCGTACGTGAACATAATGGCAGTATCATCCGATAATTATCTTGCACACCTCTCACCGTGCCTCGCGCCGATAATTGATTCACACTAGTCTCCTCCGTGCGATGAATCTCGGAACTCTGTGAAATTTATTATCAATAAGAAATGAATAAACCTTGGACAGGATCACACACACCTTGAATTCCCTGCATGCATCCGTCGTCATCTTTCAATAACTCCAACTGGCAAGCCATGTCCTTATTGGCAATGTTGTAATCTAAACGATCGCGTGCCGGTGTAACTTGTGCACCTGTAAAACAAATACTCGACAATAATCAAATAAAATAATCAAACAAAATAAATAATTAGCAAATCAATAATTGGGTAAAAAATAAATATGTAAACTAGTATGTATGTATGTTCGCGATCGAACGAAAACCCGCGTTGGGAGATTCATACCGCGTAGCTAAGAAAATCGACAGTTCGAAGTATTCTCTGTTTTTCTGCCTTTCGGAGTAAAGCCGGCGAAATTCTATGAAGGAATAGCTTAGTTCGACGAAATAGTCGCGTGTCTCCTGGTAACGCAAAGGTCAGAGGAACAGAGCCTACTTGTTGTCAATACGGATTTGCTCCTTTGTCTCGGGGCGCGAGGCATATCCCGAGACAAAGCGAGCGAGCAATAATACCGAACACATGGTCGGTCGCCAAACTCGAGTTCAGCTCGACGTTCGTTAATACGAATTCCTCGCGCGGTCGACAGCTGATTGGCCTAGCCAAAATTTCGGCTCGTTACCGGGGGTCCGAAGACTTCGAGAAAATTCGGAGTCGCGGTGACAAAACCCGGGATCCTCGCGCGCGAACTCGCATTCGATGGAAGTCTCGCCGTGAACGCGTGTCGAAGTTAAACTGTTATATCGCGCGATTCGAGAAAGCTTGTCGCGCTCAAGGGAAATCCTCGCCGACGGCGCGATCCGTGGCTCGCGGAATAAGCCTCGATGTTCGGCGATTTAAATCGTCACGCGTTACCGTCCGGTACCTTTGTAAATGAACTGTGTAAATAGACTGTGTAAATAGATTATATATAGACTATATGCTGCTTATATAACTCCGAGCCTTCTTCTCGCTCCTCGCCCTCGATCCTTTCCTACGCTCGCGCACATTTATTGGTCCTTCGAGCCGGATTTCGCGACCGATATCCGCGTTGTCAGTGCGTGAGTGTGTCAAGGGTGAGCTTCTCGCGTTCGGGCGACCGCTTGAAACGACGAGGTGAGCGAGGCTGAGATGGAAGGGCTACTCCGCACACAAAGCGATCTGTACGGTCGAATCGCGAGGGCCTACGAGAACTTAAAAAAGGCAGGGCCCGGCAAGATCACTCTGGGCATGGTGGAGGCTCGCCTACAGGCGCTGGACGTGAACTGGGCCAAGTTCGCTGATCACCATGAAAGACTGCTCGCCATGCCGCCCGAGGCCCTCGACGAGCAAGAATATAAGAAGCAAGACGTGGCGACGCTGGCAGAGGAGGCCTTCTTGAACCAGAAGGCTTTGTTCCTGGACCTCATCCGATCCATGAAAGCGAGGGAAGTCGCTAAGACCGAAGCTCCGGAGGCGACGGCCGCCCCGCGTACCACGCTTCCCAGGATCCAGCTGACAGAATTCTCGGGCAAATACGAGGACTGGCCGCCGTTCCGCGACCTCTTCCAGTCTCTTATCGGCCGGGAGAAGAACACGTCAGAAGTGGAAAAGCTACACTACCTCAAAACGTGCTTGAAAGGTGAGGCTGCGTTATTAGTCCGGAATATCGCGACAACGGCCGAGAATTACGATCGCGCGTGGGGCATGTTAAACGCGTATTATGAGAACAAGCGACTGCTCACCCGCGCGTATTTATCGAACTTCCTCGCGCTAACAAAGATGAAGAGCGAATCGGCGGTCGAGCTTCGCAAGATTTTCCACCGCGTCAAGGCAACGGTCAGTTCGTTGGCGAGTATCGGTCGGCCTATAAACCGTAGCGAAGACCTCTTTGTACATCTAGCGGTCGAACTCCTGGACCCGCGTTCGCGTCGCGAGTGGGAGACGTCGATCAGTGACACGACCGAGCCTCCGACGTACGCGACTCTCGAGCAATTCCTGGAGCGACAGCTGCATACGCTCGAGTCGATGCAGCCCGCTAGAGTCGACGCAGCCGCTAGCAAGACCGCGAACGGAGCGACTAAATCCACGCGGAGTCACCTGGCTCGAAAGCAGGAGGGAAACCCCGACACCAAGCGAGGCCGTTGCCACTGCTGCCAAAAGGACCACATCCTCATGTTCTGTGAGGACTACAAAGGGAAAACGGCACAGGAAAGGAAGCAGCTTGTCGACGCCAAGAACCTGTGCCTGAATTGCCTCGGTTCTCACAAGGTCAGTGAGTGCGCGTCTAAGAAGGGATGTGCGGCGTGTGGCGCGCGCCATCATACATCCGTCCACGATGCGTGCCGCGAGGTCGAGGTCGCGAAGACGGTTCACGCGGTTCAAAGACTCGCCGTAAAACCGGGCGCGGTACTCCTGGCCACCGCTCGCATTCGCGTGGCCGACCGTTTCGGCACGTTGCATCGCGCTCGTGCGCTGGTCGATCAAGGCTCGGAGTCGTCCATCGTGACCGAGCGCCTCGCGCAGAAACTGAAGCTACCGCGCTCCCACGCGTCGGTTTCAATATTCGGCGTCGGCGGACAGAAAACGGCCGTCGCGAGGGGACGCGTATCGTTGACGGTCTCACCGCGGGCCGACGGCCCCGCGATGTCGGTCTCCGCGCTCGTGCTCCCCCGCCTCACGATATACGCTGGCGGTGTCGAGGCTAGCGCTGACGCGTGGGCCCATCTTCGAGGTCTGGAGCTGGCGGATCCCGAATTCAGCGCGTCTGACTCAGTGGATATCCTTCTCGGTGCCGACGTTTACGCGGTGATATTGAAGGAAGGGCTTCGCAAGGGGGGCAGCCGCGAGCCCGTCGCGCAAAACACGACTCTCGGTTGGATCCTATCCGGCGCTATCGGTGAAAGTGCTTCGAGCCGCGTCGCGCAATCCTATCAGTGCCGTGTCGAGGATGACCTGTCGCAACTAGTGAGGCGATTTTGGGAGCAGGAGGAGATACCGTCGACGGCTGTGCCGCTCTCGAACGCCGATCGAGAGTGCGAGGCGCATTTCGTGCGCACCCACTCGCGTAAACCCGACGGCCGCTACGTAGTGCGACTCCCCGTCATCGAGCCGATGCCGGACCTCTCCGGCACGCGCCGCGCGGCCGTTCGCGTGATGAAGGCCATGGAAACGAAGTTCGCGCGGGATGCTTCCTTCCACGCGCTGTATAAGGACTTTATGCGTCAGTATGCCGAGCTCGGGCACATGACGCCGGTCGATTCCCCAGCAGATCCGACGAAAACGCCTTGTTATCTGCCCCACCACGGAGTGATGAAAGAAACCAGCGCGACGACGAAATTGCGAGTCGTCTTCAATGGCTCGTCTGCATTGCCGACGGGAGTGACGCTGAATCAGCATCTGCAGACCGGGCCGAACTTGCTGCCGGCTTTGGCAGACATCCTGCTCCGATGGCGTCGTCACCGGTTCGTTTTCGCAGCGGACATTGAAAAAATGTACCGGCAGATCGAAGTCCACCCGGAGGACAGGGATCTGCAGCGCATAGTATGGCGTGAGAATCCTAGCGATGCGTTGCTAGAATTCCTCCTGATCACGCTCACCTACGGACTCGCTTGTTCTGCGTTTCTGGCGATTCGCACGCTCCACCAACTGGCCAAAGACGAGGGAGTCGAGTTCCCGCTAGGAGCCATCGCCCTTCTACTGGAGACCTACATGGACGACGTGTTGTCTGGCGCGGACACGATCTCAAAGGCCAAAGAGATCCGTCGTCAAGTGGATAGAATCTGCATGGCGGGCGGCTTCCCGCTTAAAAAATGGTCGGCAAACGAGGCTTCGATGCTTGACGACGTCCCTCCTGAGGATCGCCTCCAACGCGAGCCCCGGTGGTGGCTGCCGGGAGAGAGCCACTTGACCCTCGGGCTGCGCTGGCATCCGCGCGATGACCAGTTCGCCTACTCGACGCAACTGACACGGCTGGAGACCGTCACCAAGCGGTCGGTGTTGTCCTTGGCCGCGCGGCTATTCGACCCGCTGGGGTGGCTCGCCCCTACCACCGTGTTAGCCAAAATTCTATTTCAGTCCACCTGGTTGCTGGGCGTGGACTGGGACACGCCACTCCCTGATGCCGACGTCCGACGATGGCTCGAATTCCAGGCCGAGTTACCCTTGCTGGAAGCAATTCGAGTGCCTCGATGGCTGAAGGGCGACCAAGCGGGCGTCAAGCGCGAAATACACGGCTTCGCCGACGCTTCGGAGAAGGCGTACGCGGCCGTCGTGTACCTACGGACCGAGAGCCCGAGCGGAGAGGTGGACGTGAGGCTCGTGACGGCGAAAACCAAGGTCGCCCCCTTGAAACAAATCACCCTCGCGCGATTGGAGCTGGATGCGGCCGCGTCACTCGTTCGACTCGCTGCCCATGCTCGACGAGTTCTCGAGCTACCTGAAGAGGTACCTTCTCACCTGTGGACGGACGCCGAAGTAGTACTGGCCTGGATTCGAGGTCACCCGGCCTCCTGGAAGACCTATGTGGCGAACAGGGTGAGCGAGATCCAGCGCACCCTTCCGGAGGCGCACTGGCACCACGTGCCTGGGCGGGAAAATCCAGCCGACTGCGCTTCCCGGGGACTCCTGCCGAGGGAACTCGTGGATCACGCTCTCTGGTGGCAGGGCCCTGATTGGCTCCGTTCTCAAACCGGTCCGTGGGCAGCCCCCTCGGAAGAAGACATACCGACTGACCCCCCGGAACGGCGCTCTCATGTACATGCCGCGGCGACCGCGAAGGAAGTCCACGAGGAGCCCGAGACGCTGACGAGGCACTCGTCCCTGACGCGCTTGTTACGGACGACAGCTTGGTGCCGTCGCTGGCTGCGGTGCCTGAAAACGAGGCGAGCCCCCTGCGAAGATCGGACCGATCTCGTCGCTGGCCTCGTACTGAATGCCAAAGAGCTCGACGACGCTCTTGAAGGCTTAATCGGCCTGGTCCAATCCAGGTACCTCAAGGAGGAAACCACGGCTCTTAGAAGGGGCGCCCCGCTGCCGGCGCGCAGCTCCATCGCCCCGCTGAGCCCCTTTCTAGACGAGCAAGGACTGCTCCGAGTCGGCGGGCGGCTCAGGAACGCTATACTCGCCTACGACGCCAAGCACCCCGTAATCTTGCCGGGACCGTCGCACTTAACGAGGCTTATCGTGGAGGCGTGCCACCGGCGGACGTTGCATGGAGGAGTGCAGATGACCCTCGGGGCCCTTCGTCAGGAATACTGGGTTCCTCGCGGCCGCACCTTGGTGAAGGGATGCATCCGGCGTTGCGTGACGTGCGCGCGATGGCGGGCGGCATCGCCGCAGCCTCGCATGGGAAACCTCCCTCGCCCGAGGGTGGCCCCCGCTCGGCCATTCCTGAACACGGGAGTCGACTACGCCGGACCAGTGTGGCTGAGGATCTCCAAAGGACGAGGCCAACGGGTCTCTAAAGCATTTATAGTCGTATTTGTGTGTCTATGTTCCAGAGCTGTACATCTTGACGTGGCTTCGGACTACACCGCCGACGCCTTCCTGGCTGCGCTGCGCCGATTCGTCTCCCGCCGAGGCCTGTGCCAGACAATATACAGCGATTGCGGCACGAATTTTGTCGGTGCCGACACACAATTGCGCGATCTATTCTCCGCGAGCAGCCAGGAGGGCCGACGCATAGCCGAGCGCGTCGCCGAGGAGAGAATCTCGTGGCGCTTCAATCCCCCCGCGGCTCCTAACTTTGGCGGGATCTGGGAGGCGGCCGTCAAGTCGACCAAGCATCACCTGCGGCGAGTGATTGGCGAGGCGACGCTTACCTACGAGGAGATGGCCACGCTGCTGTCTCAGGTCGAGGCATGCCTGAATTCTCGGCCTCTACAGGCCTTGACGGACGACCCTGAGGACCTCAGCCCACTCACGCCCGGCCACTTCCTCATAGGCTCGGCCCTCAGCGCCGTGCCGGAGCCCTCGCTGACGGAAGAGAGGACGACACGATTATCTCGCTGGCAACAAGTCCAGCAGATGCGAGACCATTTCTGGGCGCGGTGGTCCCGGGAGTACATACAGACGCTGGCCCATCGACCGAAATGGCTCAAGGCTGACCTGGAGGTGCGAGCGGGCCGCTTGTGCCTCGTGAGAAGCGAAACGACGCCCCCGACCAAGTGGCCTCTCGCTCGAATCGAGGAACTGTTCCCGGGAGACGACGGCCAGATTCGCGTCGTCAGAGTTCGTACGGCGGCTTCGACGCTCACGCGGCCCGTGAGCAAGCTCGTCCTCCTCCCGGACTGCGACGCACCGGGGAGCGAGGAATAATTGCTAATTGTAATTGTTGTACATATCATGCGTGAGAAAAAATTAAAGCCGCGTATATCTCCCGCGTACGACCATCGACTAAACGCTCAAGCGAAATACTCGCGTAAAGGAAATCGCGTTGAAATCAAATACGAATACGCTACCCTCAGAACGCATAAATCGTAGGTTGCACCATACGAGGCGGGCGGAATGTTCGCGATCGAACGAAAACCCGCGTTGGGAGATTCATACCGCGTAGCTAAGAAAATCGACAGTTCGAAGTATTCTCTGTTTTTCTGCCTTTCGGAGTAAAGCCGGCGAAATTCTATGAAGGAATAGCTTAGTTCGACGAAATAGTCGCGTGTCTCCTGGTAACGCAAAGGTCAGAGGAACAGAGCCTACTTGTTGTCAATACGGATTTGCTCCTTTGTCTCGGGGCGCGAGGCATATCCCGAGACAAAGCGAGCGAGCAATAATACCGAACACATGGTCGGTCGCCAAACTCGAGTTCAGCTCGACGTTCGTTAATACGAATTCCTCGCGCGGTCGACAGCTGATTGGCCTAGCCAAAATTTCGGCTCGTTACCGGGGGTCCGAAGACTTCGAGAAAATTCGGAGTCGCGGTGACAAAACCCGGGATCCTCGCGCGCGAACTCGCATTCGATGGAAGTCTCGCCGTGAACGCGTGTCGAAGTTAAACTGTTATATCGCGCGATTCGAGAAAGCTTGTCGCGCTCAAGGGAAATCCTCGCCGACGGCGCGATCCGTGGCTCGCGCACAATGTATATATATATATTTTGTACCAAGTCGAGATATACGTATATTGGATATATATATATATATATATATATATATATACATATATACAGGGTGTGTCAGAATGTGTGGTACTTTTTTCATATTTAGATAGAGCGAGCCAAACTGAGTCGAAAAGTCCTGTATCATTTTGCAATTTTCGCAATAGTTGATGAGATATTAATGATTAAAAATCGCCGTATTGGCCCGGCCCACCACCAAATCCAAGCGCGCAGCGAAATGCGGCCGCCCCGCGGTCGGCGCGCGGGCAATTGTTTACTACAAGCGGCGAGATTACGCACGAGCGGCGCGTAACGCCGGGCCCCCGTCCTGAGCGATGATAGTTTCTCGCCTTTTTTAAATAGAAATAAAATTTTTAACATAGAAAAATTTTTTGTGCGTACGTATGTACATACGTGTGTACATGCATACACAGGAAAATACCAATTGTACTGCTTCAAAAAGCGATTGCTCAATTTACTTTTTTTCTTTTAGTAATAAGTAACGGTTGTCTTTAAGAAAGAATATTTTCTTGATAATAGTCTTAAAATGTACATATTTTAGAAAGAATCGGTAATACTTAAGGAGAGCTCCCTCCTCACCGATTTCGCTGAATTTAGGCTTAATCGACGCGTTTTTGCACAAAACTAACGAATCTGGCAGAAAAAAGCCCCGCTCTGCCCCGCGAAGCGAGATATTAATTGTTAAAGTTGACGACTATCAGGTTATGAGACCTGTCATACCGACGCGACGTAGCGACTACGGACATGCTCCGCGACCACATGCGCATGCTCCGTGGTCACATGTGAAGTGATGCACTTGAGCGCTCAACTCAATGACATATCATATATTGTTCTGTGCAATTCCCAAATACTTATAATGCCGTATTCAATAGAGCAATTAAATAGTAATCCGTGGCTAGCAGTTCAGGATGTTGTTGGCGATGCAACAACATGGCCCAAATTCATCCGAAAAATGTTTTGGGATAAGAATCTGAAAGATCACAATAGAATGATCCTTGTCAATTTTTCATATCTGAATGCAGTATCCGAAGATTTTTTGCACGACATATTAACTTTCACATTGAAAAATGCGTATACAGCGGAAAGGAAGCGCAATATTAAGGACAGATTTAGCTATTTAAATCACGAGGTAATTGTTTTAATTTCAATTGATAACTATAGATCAAATAAGTATTAATTATGTTTTTTATACTTTGTAGGAATTTGGTCATATTCGACGCAGCCGTGTATATAGTTATCACGTTTATTTTAAGGAAATGTTAGATCTCAACTTCAATCCACCCAGATAGCACAGGACATCCCGAGGACGTCCGTTTTATGTCCATTTTACGTCCGCACGTCCATGGACATAAAATGGACGTTCAACGGATGTCCGTTGTTGGACATCCGTCGGTAACCCATATTTGGACGTCCATAGGATGTCCAATTTTTGGATATCCGTCAGTAACCCATATTTGGACGTCCATGGATGTCTGGTAGTGGACCTCATAGGCCGGTATTCATAGTCTTCAAGATCGTCTTAAGTAATGTCTTTTAAGACGCTAATACGGCTCTGTGATTGGTTCATGACATCTTAAGATTGAACTTAAAACGGTCTTAAATAACTATGAATACCGGCCAATAGAGATATAAGAATAGAGTGCGCGAGTCATATGCTAGCACGTAAGAGGCTGCGATATAGAAATAGAAAAAGAACGCTGCATATAGGCCCTTTCTCTCTGTCTTTGTCTACGCGCGCATGCAAAACAAAGACAGAAGGGGCCCATGTGCAGCTTACTCTTTCTTTTCTGCGCAGCTTTCTCTTTCTATTTCTCTATCGCTTTTTCAGTTTGCTCGCGCACTCTATTCTTATATCTCTATGGTGGACCTCAATGTTTCGCGCGCATTTGTCGTCTTTTGTCTCTTGACTCGGCCTCTACGCGCTGCTCCGTCTCAATCGTCTCATCGAAAAGGCGGTAACCGCCTCGTCCTGTGAAGAAGTCTTAGTGGTGTCAGAGAAGAGAAATATATAAGCGAGCGAGAGAGAGAGGTGCGGGTGCTCTCGTGGGGATTCCCCTCGCAAGAAGGTGATCGCGATCGCTCCTCTCCCGTGACGTATGTGTGTCGCGGAGGTCGTTTGTCAGACGGGTCGGTCGCCGCGAGTGTTATCGTCGTTCACGTCGCCGTCCACGTTCCCGTCGTTCCCGTCGTCGTTGTCGACGTCGCGTCGCGAGTGCCGTCGGCGACCTCGATGCGCTGTCGCCCTCCCCTGGAGGACCATCCCCTCTGGACGCCCGGTGGAATCAACTGTTACTGCTGCTGCTGCTACAGCACTTTACATTTATTCGCAGTAAAACTGTAAGTATCTTAATAATAAATAAAGTTGTATATTATATATGTGAAAATAAGCTTTGATTTGAAAAAAAATCGGTCGGTTATAAATACGCAGTAGAATTATTGGTTATATTTACAACGCAGATACAATCCGGTGTAATAAAGTATACATATTATATACTTATGTTTTCTCATCGATCTATGTATTTATATCAATGCAATAGACTCTCTGCCCTACGCGTCATTTCGTCTCATCGGTCTCATCGAAGAGCCGGCTGGAGCCGGCAACCGCCTTGTCCTCCTTCGTTTCGCGTTTCGTCGAATATACAATTGTAAGTTTAACATTTATTACTTGCAATAAAACGGTTATAAGCAGCCTTTATTAAAATTTTATATACGTGAATAATATATGGTTTTAAGTATGATAAAGAAAATTTGGTTATGAATACGCAGTAGAATTATATAGCTATAAATTAGGTCTTTATTTTGTAAGTACAACGCAGATTGTACAGTCCGGTGCAGTAAAGTTTTATTAATTATTTTCTCCTTTTTGTCTTTTTTTGCCTCTCAGAGCCTACCTCTATCCGTCGCCCCGTCTCATCAAAAAGCCGGCAACCGCCTTATTGCCCTCATCTTTCGTTTCGTATTTTGCCAAAGGTTATTTTGTACAAGTTCTACAATCCAAGTGAGTATCATAAATGATATATTATAGTTCTTAAAAATGCCTAAAATAAAAAGAAAATATTATAAACGTGCAAAAGAGATAGCTGATGCATCTATTGATATCGTGCAGTCTGTTTGTGATACATCTTCAATAGCAAATATTAATAATGTATCATCATTAATGCCTCAGAAAGATCAATTAAACACGACTTACTCAAATGGTTTTGATAAAAATGTATTGCAAACATGTGCCGTTGATAATGATAATTATGATAATGATAATTACGATAACGATAATGATAATTATGATAATAATTATGAACTAATAAATAATGATGAGAGAGAAGAGGCCCTTGATAGTACTAATGATGAAGATGATATTGATAGCTATATTAATGATGATGGTACAGCTAATCCCAATTTTTTAAATAATTTTGAACGTCGTGAGAATGATTTTGTAAGTACATCACAATTCTTGCAAGGATGGGCTGTTAGAAATCGAGTAACTCATGTCGCACTAAATGAATTGTTAGAACATATGAAATTAAAATATCCAGAACTCCCTCGAGATGCCCGTACTTTATTAGGCACTCCGAGAAAAGTAAATGTAGATGATGTTGAACCGGGACGTTATTATCATTTTGGCATAAGTCATTGCGTGGAAAAACTTGTAAAAACATCGTATTCTTTTCAAAATTCACAAATAATCGAAATTATCATAAATATTGACGGTTTACCTTTGTCTAAAAGTTCAGGGAGTCAAGTGTATCCTATTTTATGCAGTTTGGCTGATAATTATAACAATGTTGGCATTATTGGAATTTATCATGGGCATGAAAAGCCTGCGGAGGCTAATAGTTTTTTACAACGTTTCGTGAATGAAGCTCAAGATTTAATTAGTAATGGTATAACAGTTAATAGAATAACTTATCCGTTTAAAATTAAAGCTTTTATTTGTGATGTACCAGCTAAATCTTTTATAAAATATACAAAAGGTCATTCGGGTTTTTATTCGTGTTCAAAATGTGAAGCTAAAGGCGAGTATTATCTTAATAGAGTGTGCTTTCCGTATTTAGAAATTTTCAATCTAAGAACAGATGAAGAATTCAGACTAAAATCACAGCCAGGTCACCATAATGGTACATCAATATTAGAATTAATTCCGAATATAGATATGGTACTTGGTTTTCCAACAGATCCAATGCATTGTATTTTCTTGGGAGAAGCTAAAAAAATTGTTCTTTTATGGTGTCATGGAACATCTCGTGCTAAATTATCATCGCAACAAAAATCAATAATATCAACGTTATTAGAAGAGCAAAAATGTAACATACCATGTGAGTTTAATAGAAAACCAAGATCATTATTAGAAAGTAAAAGATGGAAAGCCACAGAATATAGGACATTTTTGTTATATACAGGGCCGGTCGTATTAAAATCTATAGTAAGTCATGATAAATATTTAAATTTTATAACTTTACATATAGCTATCACTATCTTATCTAGTTTAAAGCATGTTAAACTGTATTTAGATTATGCTAAATTATTATTACGATACTACGTTGAAACATTTATTATTCTGTACGGTAAAGAAAATGCATCGCATAATACACATAATTTATTACATCTTTGTGATGACGTGAAAAAATTTGGAATATTGCAAAATTTCAGCGCTTTCCCATATGAAAATTATATGCAATCGATATTGAGAATGATACGTAAAAATGATAAGCCTTTGGAGCAAATTGTTTGCCGGATAAGCGAACAAAATAATTATATAAATCCCAATTTAAACTTAATACAATGCAATAAACCTCAATTATTAAATCCGCATTTCAATGGTCCGCTTATCAATTGTCACAATTATAATCAGTTTGCTAAAGTAGTATTTGAAAAATTTTTATTAACAAATAAAGAACCAGATAATTGTTGTTGTTTGTTGGATGGAAGTATTGTAACTATTTTGAATTTTGCTTCTAATAACGAGAATATCATTGTAATTGGAAAGAAGTACAAGACACCTAAAGATTTTTATACGGAACCCTGCAAATCTTCCAAATTAAATATTTATAAAGTACGTGATCTCGGCAATTTACAGACTTGGAATTTGAATCAAATCGCGAATAAATGTGTTAGATTAAAATACAAGGAGACGTACATTATTT
The DNA here is from genome assembly GCA_030770225.1 of Temnothorax unifasciatus. NCBI lineage: Eukaryota > Metazoa > Arthropoda > Insecta > Hymenoptera > Formicidae > Temnothorax > Temnothorax unifasciatus. The sequence goes on from JASTWK010000320.1 coordinate 79,117, forward strand.
TTCCACTTTTACATGCACAATCATAGATAACAAAAGCCTTTGCTTCAGTAATATTTGTCTTATAAACTTAAGTAATATTAAATCCTTCTTTTTCTTTTGGTACTGTAAATTTTAACAATATTTTTCATGGTTAATGCTTAACATGGTACATCAAAAGACGCATTAGTTTTTCGTAGAACTATTTTTACAATTTGTGACAGAAAGTTGCGCTTTACCTTTTATATTTGTCTAGAAATGGAGAAACCGACGTGGACAATTGTACAGTTTTCTGAAAATAATACCGTTGAAGCGGTACCATCAAATTGGATAGAACACAATAAGTGTTACTGGCCTCCATTTAAAAATGAGAAAGTTATCGCAGCAATAAGGAAAAATGCAGAACGTAATACATGTTGGCCATGTTACGATATCATCACATTTCGGAATAGCACGTACGGTTAGTAATATTTCACTTAAAAAATAAATGTTTAATATTAATTTCCTACAAATAAAGTAACGTACATATCTGTACCTTAGAGATAAAGGATTGTATTTCCAGTTTTCATTAAAATAGAGTTAATATATTTTTCAATATACTACGAGCTTAAATTGTGTGACAGTAAAAGGTCTTATGTCTATTATTACTAGTTTAATGTAATAAGTAAATAAAATAACTAGTTTCTAAGATACAATGTTTAGCAAAAGTCGTATTAAAAATTTTCATAGTGCCTTAACTTTGGCCAGGTGTTATTGGCAGTTGTACTATTACACATGTAAGTTAAATTACTTTAAAAGTTAATTAAAAAATTACTTTATTAAGAATTCAATAAGTCAAGTTAATTCTTTTATTTTATATCTAAAAAAATTTACTATTGTCCTATTTAAAACTTTGAATCTTGATTTCTCTCTGAATTGATAACAATGGAGATACGATTCTTTACAGTTTCTAAGATACAGGGGGTCGATTATGTATCTTAAACAAAGTAAAAATTACAAAAGTGAGGAAACTCACTGGAGTATGATTTCATTGGTCGAAATCTAGTAAATCTGTTCACTTTTTGCATTTTTACTTCGTGAAAAGATACGTAACAAGCCCCCTGCTTCCGATACAATAACTGTTGTTGTAATACCGTTGTAATACGTCTGTTTGTGTTGCTTACACTTAGAGTTTTTGCTCTCTCTCTCTCTCTCTCTCTCTCTCTCTCTCTCTCTCTCTCTCTCTCTCCCTCCCTCCCTCTCCCTCCCTCTCTCTCTCTCTCTCTCTCTCTCTCTCTCTCTCTCTCTCTCTTCAACGTCCGAATATATATTTGTGTCGTATTAAATGAAAAAACTGTTACGGATTTCAAGAAACACGAACAAACCTAATGTTTACAGTGAACAAGCGACACATTGTCGAAGAAGTCGCTATATATATATATATATATATATATATATAGTCGGTTCTTATTTGAAGACCGTCTTAAGAGTAATGTCCTAAGATGCTAATACGACTCTGTGATTGGTTCATAACATCTTCATAAAATCTAACTTAAGGCGGACTTCAAAATAAGTTCCGACTATGAATACGGGCCTATGATTAATGGCCTCTTTGTTCCACTCTTGCACTGTTATATTTTCTTAGCTGTATCGTCTTGACGTCGTTTTCATTACGTAACTATGATCGACGTGTGCCTGTGTTTCTTCGTCTTTGTCAAGGTAGATGATAGTGAGCAGGCCATCGTCTTCCAGGACCTGGGTAAGAAAACAGATTATCTTGCGGTCTGCACGTAAGGTAAACAGGAAATATAGATGGAAAATAAACCTCCACGCCACAGCATAACTTAGCTTCTTCGACATCCCAGAGGAGTCCGCGGGATTGTCCTAGTTTCTGCGGATGATGCTCTTTTTTTGTTTTTGGTTGTTGTGGTCCACGATAAGGTAGACGCGGTAGAAGTTAATGTCCGAATTCATCCGTGTCAGCATCCTGTTGTCGATCTGCATTGGGAACAACGTGTGCGGACGAGCTTTGTCTCTCTTCTCCGTCGTTTAATTCCGAGAGAACGCGAGCATGTCGAGCGTTGCACAGCGTTTTCACGAGCTTGTTAACGCGACGTCATCGTCGGAGTCTTCCGTCAATCGTTATACAAACACACGTCGTCGCTGGTTTTTTCTCTTTCCCCTGGTACGTCCCTGAACGCGGTAACTTCTTCAGTGCGATCTGTTGACTCAGTTATAGCTTATTCAAACTAGGATAACATGTGGTTTGTTCGACTTGACAATTTGACGTTTCCGAAGCATGTTGTAGCCGTTGTGCCCATCCATCCTGATAATTATTATTACACTGTTAATCCGCCGTCGTTATGCCTGTTTTTGCACTTTGTGTCACGGGCGAGCGATGTCTCAAAGTAAATACAGCAACGCAGGGCTTCACTGGGCATCACCCATTTAACATAACTAAAAGTATATAGTGTGTCACTTGGGTTATGTTAAGAAGTGCGCTATCAGCGCTATTGTGTCACTCTATCGTTCATTAGACGTAAAACAAGGATAGAATGACTCAATAGCGCTGATAGCGCGCTTCCCGAACGCAGATGTCTCCCTTTGATGTAACTTCTTTTCTATGTTTTATATACATGTATTAGATACATATACGTATATGTATGCATATATAGCTACTGTTTGTTATAATTTAGATGACTATAATATAGCAAGACGGAAAACAAAAAAGGCTGAAGACACATCGGATTTAAATTCATCAGAGGTGGACACAAAAAGAAAGCGGATAAAAAATCGACTATACGAAAATGAAACCGATGATGAACAGTGTAATATCGCAAGAGCCCCAACAAAACGAAATAAAATAATACAATCTTCAAGTGAAGAGTCAGATGAGTCTGACAGCGTCCTCCCAAAACATCCGCAAATGACAGGTACATTAATTAAAATAACCAGTCTATTAATTCAAAATTTCCATTCATTTAACTAATAGCGAATTCGGGCGCTTGCACTGGTGCACACTGAGTACGCACTGATTTTCTCAGTTACATGATTTTCTCCGCGTTTTTCTTTTACATATATATATATATATATATACACACACACAAATAATAAATTAAGATTACATATGATTATATTATACATATGTACATGTACGTACATATACATACATGTATAATATAATATATCATGTGTAATCGTACATGTACATATTATGTATAATATAATCATATGTAATCTTAATTTATTATGCCTGACACAGATCCAAGTTCTTAATTTAATTATTGACGTATATTTAAAATGTAATGACTTTGACCTCCGTAAAAATTGTTTCAACGCTGTAATTGTGACTTTTGAATTGTTTATTATTATTTTATGTCGTAATTTGCTCTGAAGAAGACCAAGTATGGTTGAAACGTAAGTCTACGGCAATTCTGAATAAATGAATTGCTCAAATTAAGAATTTGTTATTTTTATTTGTAACACCTGATAAATGCTTGATTTCTGGTCGGTTTTATTTTTTTCTTATTAGCTGTTGCTTTCATTGAGCAGATAAATCAATTTTTTATTGTATTTTATTTTATGTACATTAATATTTCATGGGAGACGCATGGTGTTTATTATTATTTTTATTGTTGTTATAATATAGTAGAAAAAATACTTATCTATGTTTTATATATCTGATTTATTAGATGTGTTGAAAACTGCAGGCCAGGTTGCTATGCAGCAGGATAATAATAATTATGTCAATCCAGAAATAGAAAATAATTCTTTCTTGACTAATTCAATGAGATGCACATGTCAATTGTGTCCAGCACATGCTCAGATGCAGAATAAAAACGGTATATATTTTATTTTTAGTTCATTGTGTATAATGTGTTTGTATAACATTACTAATAATGGAATAAATTATTACTAATAATGATTGGTTTTTCAGAGGAATATTTTAAACAGATAATTCGCCAACAAAATTATTTTAAGACTCAATTGTGGCAAACGGTTGAGGATATACAAGACATCAAAAATACTGGATTAAATCCAGCTCCTAATAATGACGTTCAAAAACAGGAATCAGTTTTTTGTTCTTTTACGCTTCCATTGGAAACGGAACAACAATTACAAGAAGTTGAGCAGTTTTTGACAAACCAGAACAATTTTAAGGCATCGGTAATAATATTGGTTTTACATTTTAATCTTTTAAGTATAAATATTTTATTTATTTTACTGTATTTGCAATTATATACATGTAAATATTTGTAATTATTTACTATACATCTTTGATAACACTACAGCTCAAATTGAGATATAACCTGAATCAACCTGAATATCCCATGAATCACGGTCAGTTACTATTATGACCTATATATATATCGAGGTAGCAAGCTGATTACATACATATATATTATATATATATGTATATATATATATATATATATATATATGTATAGATGTAGATACGTATATAAAATATACATGTAATATATCAAAATGATGACTAATCAGCTTGCTACCTGGGCATATAGGTCACAGCAGCTGATCGTGATTTATGGGATATATATAATATTAAATTTTTATATTATTTTATAATTTTGATTTTTAATTAAATATAAAATTTTATGACTAAAAGCGCATTAAATATTATTTTAAAATTTGGTTTTATTTTTAAATAGTAATAAGTTAACGTATTATAATACTTTGGTGTATTTGTGAAAGATTTCTCTGAAATATTTAAACATATGATTTTGTTACTTTATTTTTATCAATAATGCCATTTAAAATGCAATGTACATAAGCACAAAAATTCAGTCTTAGTTCTACAAACAATCGAAACTTTAAAACCTCTTCTAAATTAAAAATTTTTACATATATAAAAGTTTGTAAAGTATGTATTATATAAAACTCAAATATTGAATTAACACAAATGTATTGAAGGTTACACAAGCATCTCGTACTGGTGGCAAACATTCCTACGAATTTATGAAACGAAACTTGAGCCAACTCCTAAGTAATAAGTTGGCAGAAGGATACAGTTGGTTGGGAAAGAAAAAAAAACAAAAGTTTCATGAACTGAAATTGGCGAATATGTTAATTGGTAAGCGATTGTCTGAATAATTAATTTAAAAATTAGAATAAGTTTCTACGTTTTTTTGTCATTTTTCTAGGTTTCCGGATTATCGTCGTATTTTGAGTTGCTTATTCACTTGCCGTTTCGTAAAAATTGTTTGTTTTATTAAATCTGGTAAGCTCTCTGAGGACGGTATTTATAGTTCGATATATTTAAGATTGTCTTAAATCTGATTTCTGATGATCTTTACAGTTTATCCAGTAAATGAAATGACTGTATAGTATTTTAAGATCATACTTAATTAAAACAATCTTAAATATAAGATCGGAGTATAAATATGGCTTTGAAATTGTAGCATGATACTAAAGATACATATATTTGAAAGCCTACCAGCCGTAATAATGAAGCATACAATGTTTGCGAAACGTCGGTAAGTCGTAAGCAACTCCAAACGCAGCGTTAACTCAGAAACTTCTAAAAATAAATAATTAATTGACTTAAAAATATTCTTATTTTTGCTTGATATATATATGTTTCAGCTGCAGGAGAAGCATACAATGAGGCGTTTACAAAAAAAGATTTAGAAGAATGTATAAAAAAATGGCTAAGGAGAGCGAAAGAAAGATCCGATGCAGATGAAAAGAAACTTGCAAACCAAAAACGTATTGAATAATCACTAATTGTAATATGTTGACGCCGTAAGTGTTCCAGACTGCAAGTTGTAATTCATCACCAAATAATATTGTATTTGTAAAAATATTGTATTTTCTATTCTAGGCTGTGAAAAACGAAGTGAACGTGTTCGAAAAATTTTGTGGAAACTTGGATGTTGTATTCAACAACATTAGACATGTGTACGAAGTCTAAAAGCGTTCTTCCTATTAGAAACCTGCTTACTTTGCGTCAGCCAGAAAACATTCTTTCTACAAAATTATGGCATTATTTTTTAGCTATGTGTCTGTCTCATTTGAAAAATCGCGATTCTACTATTACTACTACTATACTCCGTCTAGAGAATGAGTATACTTAAAGGGTTGCCGCTTTGTAGCGGCGCGTATGCTTTGTAGTTTACGCACAGATCTCGTGATTTTTTCGATTTGGTTGACGGATTTCATCCCATTTTTTTTCCTTTTTTTTCTTGTTTTTATAAGATTATGAGCTGTAAACGCGAGTAAATATACAATAATGGATATTAAGAGCCTTACGTGAAGATGGACGAGCAAACGTATGAGGTATAGAAATTTGATATTATAAAGTATAGCAGCGAAATTCGAGGGAGGTAGACTGGCGTTATACGTTATGTTACGAAAGATGTGTCGAATAGACTTTATATAGTTTATATAGTTTATATAGTTTATATAGTTACTAAAGCTTATTTATGTAGCGTTCTTCCCATTAGAAACCTGCTTACTTTGCGTCAGCCAGAAAACATTTTTTCTACAAAATTGGCATTACTTTTTAGCTATGTGTCTGTCCCATTTGAAAAATCGCGATCCTACTATTACTACTACTATACTCCGTCTAGAGAATGAACATACTTAAAGGGTTGCCGCTTTGTCGCATAAGTTAATATCTTTAAAATCTAATCTCAACTGTATCCGAGAAGCACGTATGCTTTGTAGTTTACGCACAGATCTCGTGATTTTTTCGATTTGGTTGACGGATTTCATCCCATTTTTTTCCTTTTTTTTTATTTTTATAAGATTATGAGCTGTAAACGCGAGTAAATATACAATAATGGATATTAAGGGCCTTACGTGAAGATGGACGAGCAAACGTATGAGGTACAGAAATTTGATATAAAGTATAGCAGCGAAATTCGAGGGAGGTAGACTGGCGTTATACGTTATGTTGCGAAAGATGTGTCGAATAGACTTTATATAGTTTATATAGTTACCAAAGCTTATTATGTAGCATCCAATTAATAAAATATTGGTTAACATAAAAAAATCATATTTTTTTATGAACTATTGTATATTCAACACTTAGCAATAAAAAACACAATTATTTGATTTTTGTTTACAGTCGTTTATTATCTGTATTTTATGAAAAATATTTTTTGTAATAGCCTAGGATTTCTAGGAATATAATTCCAGCAAAAAATATTTTTTATAAAATACAGATAAATAACTAAACAAAAATCAAATAAGTTTTTTAAATACTTTTAATTAAAAACGAAAAACAGAGGACTTGAATCGCCAGTGAACAATTAACAATTAGCAAAGGTATTATGATCGACCCAACTGGCAAATTTTATTGATCAAAAAACGCAGATTTCGGTCCTTTTCAAGCATATAGAAACCACTAACAAATATTAACTAATATTTGTGAGTGGTTTCTATACGCTTGAAAAGGACCGAAATCTGCGGTCGAACCGTAGCGTTTTTTGATCAATAAAATTTTTCAGTTGGGTCGATCATAATATGTTTGCTAACTTTTAATTAAAATTTACAATTACAAAAGATGTCCAAAATAGGTCCAAAAGCAATCCATTATAGGTCCAAAATTGGGTACGTTTTGGACATTTTACGGACGTACAAAGTTGTGACAAATGGACGTCCATGGGACGTACATATTTGGACATTCTGTGGACGTACAAAGTTGTGCAAAATGGACGTCCATGGGACGTACATAGAACGTCCGACGGATCTTATTTGGACTTTGTTTGGACGTCCGAATGTCCAAAAGCGGATGTCCACTGAACATACATTGGACGTCCTTGTGCTATCTGGGCAATTAATAAATAATAAAATTTAATATATTGTTTTCAAGTTTGTGGTTTTGATTACAATAGAGAATATTTTAGAACACAAATTATTTCTGTTAGAGATATTAAGCGTTGAAGTTAACGAAACAGAAATAAAATTGTTAAAGCAGAGAATAGTTGGTATATGAAAAGTACATATTTATATGTACTTTTCATATACCAACTATTCTCTGCTTTAACAAATTATTTCTGTTACAGATATTAAGCATTTAAGTTAACGAAACAGAAATAATTTGTTAAAGCAGAGAATAGTTGGTGTATGAAAAGTACATATAAATATGTACTTTTCATATATCAACTATTCTCTGCTTTAACAAATTATTTCTGTTACAAATATTAAGTGTTGAGGTTAACGAAACACAGTAATATGATTATTAATAGATTAATCGAGCCTTATTTAATTGCTAAAGAAATACAGTGTCCAAAATGTGGTAATAAATTAATAATTGATACAAGTAAGCTTAGATTTCGATGCCGAAAAACATATTATGAAAAGAAATCCAACAAAAAATATGTAAAAAAACAATGTATGTTTCAAACAAGTGCAAAATGTGATACGTGGTTTAGCAAATATTCATTTTAAGTTGTAGCACTTGTAGAAGCCACCGGCTCTGAGATATCTGCTTCATCATGGATCTTCGGTGGATACAGTTCCGCAATGGTACAGAAAAAACTGTTCAAACGGTCTTCGTAATCATGAACGCGTTTGAAGAGATATTCTGCTAAATATCCCACTAAGTGTGAAGTACGTGTTCCGTACCGTGGGATATTAGCTCTTACCTCTCTCCAAACGCGTTCTATATGCTGGGTGTGGGCTCCTAAAAATTAAAAAAACTGTCAATACATTTATGCAACATTTCTTTATTTTTTTTTTATCTTAAATATATAGTTAAACCCAAACATTTGTAAAACTATTTAAAGTTTATACTTACCAGTATCTGGGTCGACGAAATTCATGGAATGATTAACGGTCAGATGTTGGAAGCCTTCATTGTTTAAACAATTGTAAGACCTCCAACAATCTGACATTATCGTCGTCCCAGGTAGAATCCACTCTTTTATGATTTCCAGCAAAGTTTTCTCTGTACGATCCGGAACCGCAACAAGAAATATTTTTCTTGAGTCACGTTCGTATCCACCGAAGATCCATTTTCCTTCGATAATTCGGCCACGGTTGTATTTCCTCTTGCCGATTTTAGCCTCGTCTATTTCAACAATTTTGTTGGGGCCTCCAAGTTTGGTCGAATTTTTCTTGGCCCAGTATATGCAAACCTATATCATTTTTAAATAAATTTACTAAATATACATTTAACATATTTATATTTAATGTATTAAATGTATCAAATTATACTTACTTCTCGGCAAAAGGAAACCCAATCAATAACCGAAGGCTCGGAAAGTTGTAATTCCGTGCACAAAAATTGATGTCGCGGAGGCCGTAACATAATAAAGTATGCTGTTAATCGGCATACGGTTTCTAAATTTAACTTTGATTTGCTAAACCATGTATCACATTTTGCACTTGTTTGGAACATACATTGTTTTTTTACATATTTTTTACTGGAATTCTTTTCATAATATGTTTTTCGGCATCGAAATCTGAGCTTACTTATATCAATTATTAATTTATTATCACATTTTGGACACTGTATTTCTTTAACAATTAAATGATGCTCGATTAAATAATTAATTAATTTTTCGTGATCATGGGTTACAGCGAGAAACTCGTGCAGACGCATTGTTGACTGTTAGACACGTAAGATTAAAACAAAAGAGAATTAACATTTGAATTATGTTACTTACCAAGAGACAGTTGTCACGTGACCTTCTTTTGCATGCGCGTGCGACCACGGAGCATGCGCATGTAGCCGCAGGGCATGTTCGTGGTCGCCACCAGTCGCTCCATCGCGTCGGTATGACAGGTCTCATAACCTGATAGTCGTCAACTTTAACAGTTAATATCTCGCTTCGCGGGGCAGAGCGGGACTTTTTTCTGCCAGATTCGTTCGTTTTGTGCAAAAACGCGTTGATTAAGCCTAAATTCAGCGAAATCGGTGAGGAGGGAGCTCTCCTTAAGTATTACCAAAGAATCTTTATCATGTACTCAAAAGAAGAATTTATACTCCTTCAAAGAACATAATAAAATTTTATCAAAGAAAAGTTAAAATAATAAATAAAGTAATATGAGGACCCTCGAGATTAAAATAGGAGAATTAGTCAAGGCCATGAGGGTCAGACGCAGATCACAGTGCATAATATCAGAAATAACTGGATTTATTCGTCGTTTTGATACATTACATCGATCCGTACGTTTCGGCTCAGTTTTAAGCCATCTTCAGCGGTAGTTACACGTTCTCCGTACCGTATGGTGAATTTACTGATTTAAAGTATCAGAAACATAGATCAATTCATCCATATCTGTAAATTTGTTCAATTAATGTTGAGATATTAAAAAGATCCTTTAGGAAACTCACCATTCGGTCTGAAAAACGTGGAATACAGAGCCATGTACATAATGAATACTCTCTGCGAGAAGACTTGACGATCTTATCGACACGACACATGCACAGCAATGATATGAAAGGTCTTGCAAGAAGAGGCATGTCGTAGGTCAATACACCGGCGAGGATTATAACAAAGCACCATTTGACACCGTCTCAAAATGACACGGATTTTTTGCATCATGCATGTCACGGTTTTGAGCAAATTGTAATCCATGCTCATGAACTTTGGTCGTTGGCAAATCGGAGTTTTACTATTGGTACACGCAATATTGTGACGGTGTCAAATGGTGTTTTGTTATAATCCTCGCCGGTGGGTTGACCTACGACATGCCTCTTCTTGCAAGACCTTTCATATCATTGTGTGTCGTGTGGACAAGATCGTCAAGTCTTCTCGCAGAGAGTATTCATTATGTACATGGCTCTGTATTCCATGTTTTTCAGACCGAATAGGGAATAGTTTCCTAAGGGATCTTTTTAATATCTCAACATTAATTGAACAAATTTACAGATATGGATCAATTGGTCTATGTTTCTGATACTTTGAATCAGTAAACTCACCATACCGTACGTGTAACTTAACTTCTGTAACTACCGCTGAAGGTGGCTCAAAGCTGAGCCGAAACGTACGGATCGATGTAATGTATCAAAACGACGAATAAATCAGTTATTTCGGATATTACGCACTGTGATCTGCATCTGACTCTCATAGCCTTGACTTCTCCTATCAAAATAATTAGCAAATCAAATTTTTGTTTTAATTTTATATTCTTAACTGAAGAACTGAATAATTAAAATTTAGAATATTATTTATTTTAAGTAATGTTATCAAGAAAACATTTTTTGTAAAGATCATCGTTAATTAAAAGAAGAGAAAATTGAGTAATTTGTTTTCTTAGCACTAAAATGATGATATTTTTTTGCGTGTGCGTATACGGCACGCCATTTTACTATTTAATACCATCATAAAAATTCTACCAAATTAAATTGATACTTAAAGAAAAGAAATTATTGTTATGTCTAGACATACTTATAATTCATCGAATTATTATTAAGCTATAATTGAAAATGCAGATTTAAAATTATGTCTAGACAAAATATTAGTTCTGAACTTATTTTACGTTATGACATAAAAAATTTTCGGGAATTAAAGTTATGTACATAATTGTAATTCCCGAATTTTATTTATGTACGCAATTTTAATACTTGAATTTCTATTATGTACACAATTGTAATTCTAAAATTACTTTTTTTCTTTTGGTAAGTAACGGGGTTCTTTAAGAAAGAATATTTTCTTGATAATAATCTTAAAATGTATTCATCACAAATTTTAGGAAAAGTCTTTATCATGTACTGGAAAAAAGAATTTATACTCCTTCAAAGAACATTATAAAATTTTATCAAAGAAAAGTCAAAATAATAAGCAAATCGAATTTTTGTTTTAATTTTATATTCTTAATTGAAAAATTAAACAATTTGAATTCAGAATATTACTTATTTTAAGTAAAGAGTGTGATAAGTGTATTTTAAGATTATTATCAAAAAAATATTCTTTGTGAAGATAATCGTTAAAAGAAGGAAAATGGAGTAATTGGTTTTCTTAGCACTAAAATGATATTTTTTGCGTGTGAATTGTGCATAAATAGCAATCGCGATATAAGATTGCAAGCCAAAAAATAATTTTTTTTTCTGTGGCAAGAAAATGATAGAGCGCTATCATTTCCACAACCCACCTTGCGGCAGATAGCATGGCGCATTTTTTTAAGTGGTACTCCCAGTAGGTCTAATCCACTTTGCATTAAATTATTCTCATATTTTAATGCAAGAACTGTTCGCAGTGCCTTTTTCCAAATGATTAGGCCACCTCGACCCATAAATCTGTATGGATATCGCGCTTCTAAAACATTTTACGCCTTTCGCGAAAAATCCGCAGGAGCCCCATCGTATTGGAAAATGCGCATTTTTCGCGACGGACGCGAAATGTTTTAGGCGCGCGATATCTGGACAGATGGATGGATCGAGGTGGCACAATCATTTTGCCGGCGCGGTCGCCGGATCTTAACGTGCTCGACTATTTCGTTTGGGGTTACATCAAAGATTTAATCGAGTACACCGGCATGGTGGTACAGAAACTGAGGTAAGAGAAGAAATTCTCGCAGCTTTCGATACCATCACGCCGAAAATGTCGCACCGCGCGACGCGCAATATTAATCGAAAGGCCGAACTCTGTACACGAGAACGAGGAAGGCACTTCAAACAGTTCTTTCATTAAAATATGAGAATATTTTAATACAAAGTGAATTAGACCTACTAAGGATACCACTTAAAAAAATGCGCCATGCTATCTGCCGCAAGGTGGTGTGTGGAAATGATAGTGCTCTATCATTTTCTTGCCACAGAAAGAAAAAATAATTATTTTTTGGCTCGCGATCTTATATCGCGATTGCTATTTATGTAGGCACAATTCACACGCAAAAAATATCATTCTAGTGCTAAGAAAACCAATTTCTCTATTTTAGATTATTCTCTTCTTTTAAGTAACTGTTTACTCTCTTTACTTAAAACAAGTAATATTCTTAATTCAAATTGTTTACTTCTTCAATTAAGAATATAAAATTAAAACAAAAATTCGATTTGCTTATTATTTTGACTTTTCTTTGATAAAATTTTATAATGTTCTTTGAAGGAGTATAAATTCTTTTTTCGAGTACATGACAAAGACTTTTTCTAAAATTTGTGATATGAGTACATTTTAAGATTATTATCAAAAAAATATTTTTGTTAAAAATAACGGTTACTTACTAAAAGAAAAAGAGTAATTCAAGAATTAAAATTGTGTACATAAGTAAAATTCGGGAATTACAATTATGTACATACATAATTTTTATTCCCGAAAAATTTTTATGTTATAACAAAATAAATTCGAAATTAATATTTTGTCTAGACATAATTTTAAATCTGCATTTTCAATTATAGCTTAATAATAATTCGATAAATTATAAGTATGTCTAGACATACATACATACATACATACATACATACATACATACATATGTATATATACATACAAGAGCCCCGCACCAAACTACAAGAAAAGGAATTCTGCGCGTGTGCAATATGTTAAATAACAGAAAGGTACAAAAAGATTGTCATAAACTAATTAAAAGTAATTGTATTAAACTCGAAATATAATTTTAGATAAGGATATTTAAGGAACATGATTGTGATATATGCATTATTTCTATTTTGGAATGTTTAAATCAGTATTCATGGTCGGACTTTAAATTTAAGACCGTCTATAGTGCGATCTTAAGATGTAATGAAACCAATCACAGAGCCGTATGAGCATCTTAAGATATTACTTAAGACAGTCTTGAAATAAGATCTGATTATGAATACTAGCCTTAGGAATACGGAAAATTAAGTACCTGTGGAGGAACATCATTATTCCTTAATATCATATTCAGAAATTGTTCTCGCACATGTGTGGTTGAATTGGTTCGTTTCAATGAAAGTGATTTTATGTTAATCTTTGCTCTGGAGTTCTTTACAAGACGCTTCAAATATCGATTTTGGCGTCTCAATTTTACAGCAACATCATACAACGATTTAGCTGTTGGGCTTAGATTACGAACACGTGTTACATTTCTTAACTTCGATCTGACATGTTTGCTTCTTCTTGAAGATTTTTCCGTATTTCTCTGACCATTATCATTATCATTATTATTATCATTTTTGATAACTTCATTCTCAGAATCTAAACTTTCTGTATCTTGCCCTGAGATTGTAGGAACTTGATTTTGTTCTATATCTTCATTCTGAGAATGTAAACTTTCTGTCTCTTGCCCTGAGATTGTAGGAACTTGATTTTGTTCTATATCTTCATTCTGAGAATATAAACTTTCTGTCTCTTGCCCTGAGATTGTAGGAACTTGATTTTGTTCTATATCTTCATTCTGAGAATCCAAACTTTCTGTCTTTTCCAGACAGGTATTGCTGTCTTTAACAATTTACGACAATGTTGAGAACAGGAATAATCTGATTCTGCAAAGTGCTTATGGTGTTGAGTTTGTATAATTCTTTTAATTTGATTACGTCACAACGGCGGTTTGATCGCGGTTGGTTGTAGCGCCTCTAGCGCCCGTTGACGCTGTGACGGTGGTAACTACGCGTACGCAAAAAGGGAAGAAGACAAGATGGCGAAAGGACGTCGAAGCGCATTGTACGTATCGTAACGGTCTCACGCAATAAAGGTGAAATCCAGCAAATACAGTCCACTCTTACCTTCAATACCTCAACATAATTTGGTCCTTCGAGCCGGATATCAATCAACAAGGACAGTTCGGCACTCGAATAGCAGACACACAAGGTATAAAGAAGCGTGAGATCAAGACTCATGAATCGAGTCGACCAGCCAGTAGCCATCTTCAATTCGCAAACAGCGAGCCCGCTGAAAGAAATACGCAGGCCTCGTGCTGTGTGCAAGGCGCAATTCTGGTCTTGGAATTGCATCGGAAATCATCAAGAGAACGCACAGCCAAAAAACGTGTATCGATCGTCTATCGACGCAGAGAGGAAATCAGGCGATCCGAACATCGAGCATATCGACCAACGCAGAGAGGAAATCAGGCGAGTCGAGCATCGAGCACATCGATCACGCAGAGGCATCGGTTGGCGCAGTCGGTACAACAACGACAGAGCGGAGGCAAAGGATATCGCTAGTATCGACGCAATCGACAGCACAGGAAGCAGCGCTTAACACAGATAAGTGAGCAGGTTACCCCTTCCCCCCCTCATAACCTTATTCTATAGTTATTGTATACGTCGCGCAGTAATCACATTGTAGTCTCCATAACCTTATCCGATAGTTATAACCGCGACGTGCGACACGTAAAAAAAAAATTGTATACATTGAGTCGTAATCATATTGCAGTCATCGTAGCGACACAAACAAAATGGAAGCGTTAATTAGAAAGCGAGGTCACATTAAAGGTAGAGTTACTACATTTAAGAGTTATGTTGTGCCGTTATCTCGGATTGGAGGGATCGGCACAGAGTTCGTTGGATCCGCCGGGAGGAAGGAACAATCACTTAACAGCTGCTTGTTTTCAATAGCGATTTAATAAAACGTTTATTTATCAAACACAAATATCTTCCTTAATTCACTGCCCTGACTTGCGGGCGTTCGCTATTACATTAAGTTACGGCGCACAGTGGTTCGAAACACAAAATATGTGAAAAAAAATATTTTTGTTTAACATATCAATATTATACCATTTATTATAACGTAAATAAAGTCTAAAGTTATTAATCTTTCAAAATTTCAAAATAAAAAAAATTATTAAATAATTATAATATATTATTAAAATAAAAAGAAAATATATTAAATAATTATAATATATTAATTACGTACTAGCACTATAACTATTACTACTAAAATGTATATTTTATTTTTTAATATTTTTATTTAAAACTTTATTTTTTATATTCTTTTTGTGTTCTTATTACTTAAAATTCTACTTTATTGAATAAAAATATATATCCATGAAACATAAAATATATCAATTTAAAATTTTTTATCTTCTGAATCTTCGCTTTCTTCTGAGCACTCAGATTCATTTTCTGGTTCATTTACAGGTGCATTAATCAATTTCATAGTTTCTGCGTCAAATTTCTTCTTATTTTTTTCATTTATATGGTGAAATGAACTTAAATATGGGTCAGAACTCAGTAACAGCCTATGAAATAAATCTTCATTTGTTCTAAAATAATTATATTTTCTTGTATGATGTTCACGGTAATATCGTATATCTTTGTTTTTAGCTTCTTGAGCTTCCTCAGAGAGCTCTCCTATGGGAAGAATGAAATCTTTAATTACCGTAGATCCGTGAATAAGAATTTTGTGCATAGTAACGGGCATATGATACCAGTTATACAGTGCGACATATTTTTTAGCTGTCTCTATACAGTATTGTTCAAATTCATCAGATTTTATATCGCATCCGGAATTAATAGCTTTTAAAATTGCACCACATTTCTTAATCAGATCTTCGTCTATATCAGTAATTTCTGCTGATAATGAAGGATTAGCAAAAAATCTTCTTGCGGTATTGCCATCATTACTTGTACCATACCCGGGCTTAGGAACATCGACAATGAGGCCCATTTTTTGGCGAAATTCTTGTATTAATTTTTTTCGATTTTCAACGATCTCTTTATTATTTTTTGTTACCTTCCACGACTTTATTTCTAATCTATATGAAATGTGCAAGAAGCATTCAAAAAAACGAATGTAAGCGTGAAGAACTGATAAACCAAATCTGTACATTTCTGAACTCTCTGTCTTTTCCTGTACATATTTTATATTATTCATTTGTGAAATTGTTGCACCACAAATGTAACAACGCATTCCAGAAGCATTTGATAATGCATTGCATACTTTCCCATCTACCATAGTTAAGAATAATGAAAAATTGATAACTCCTAATTCTGAATTATATGAATGTAAATCGGTAATTTGTTTATTGATGTATTGCTCCTCTTCTTTAGAAATCTCTTTAGATTCGTGTATCCACTGAATTCTTATTGGTCTACAAAATCTTGTAGATGAAGGTTTAGGATTTTTCCAGATTACATAATTAGTAGCAGAATCAATCAATCGCAGAGGAACAAGAGAAGTTGCAAAAATACTCTCATTCTGTAATACATCAGTTTCAGATTTTTGTTTATAGATCGCATGACCAGAGCTCCCATCGAAACCCCACTTACAATATAATATTAAATTATTGTTGGAATCAGTATTACCAGTATTATTAGTATTATCATTGTTAGAATTAGTATTATCTTTGTTAGATAATACTGATTTTATAATGCTTTCGCAAGTTTTATTAAGCAAATTTTGCAACAAAACTTCACATTTATTCTCTGAAATAGTAATTTTTTCGGGATAAAATTGTTTTTTAGAATGCAATACTTTATAATATGCCGGATATAAATCATATCCATGAGAAATAGCAGAAGATCTTAGAATGTTATAAGAATGTTTAGATAAATTTAATGATATTATTAAGGAAAGAGCCTCTTCAGGCGACATAGGAGAGGAATTTTTTCAGAAGTCTTCCATTTTGCCAATATTCGTTTTGATCTTGTAGGCGAGGTTGATGTGCTTTCCATCAGTAATTTTGCAGACGCAATATCACCTTTTGCGCGTAATTTCATAGCGGTAGCAAATGTCAATTCAGAGGTGGAAACAGATTGACGAAGATTTTCTGTCTTTTTTCGCTTGGCCGCTTCAGTGCATTCTTCAAAATTTTTTGATGGACGACCTCGTTTTTGTTTTACACAAGAGGAAGAAGTACTCGGAAGATGACGAAGAACTATCGAGGGAGGAGAAAATTCTTGTGAAAGCCAAAATTCATATTTTTTTAAAAACCGATCGTTACATCTATGACAATTTTTCCAAAATCTGAAGTAGGGAGAAAAGAAACTTGTTATTGTGTACTCGACAAGCGCCTGCGCTGCTTGTTTATCTTCGTCAGTGAAAAACTTTTCTTTTAAAAAATCATGTATACGACTTTTTTTTTCTTCGACATCAGAATAATTCATCATCAACTGATGTAACATAAGACGTGTTATCTTCATTTTTGATATAGCAAAATCTAGTATTATATATGTAACAGCCAGGCTTCCCTGTAAGGGGTCAGAAGGAATAAATAATATTATATTCTCGATTACCGTGTCCTCTCTCATGGGCGTGCCCATCTGTCTGTATATTGTACACTCTCCATGTACTACTTACCCTCTTATACAATATATATTAAACTTGCTAATTCACGTATCAGAATGCAGCGAGAATTCGCCTAGGAACAGCTACTGACAGACTACTGTCGCTATTGATGACTTTTTATATAAGGCGATTCCTCTTCCCTTTCCGCTTCCTTTACCTCTTCCCCTTCCTGCTCACTCTCTGCCGCGCATTTGTTTTCATAACAAATTGGAAGCAGTGCCGACCTAGAAGATGCTAGAAGATAGCGCGCTCTGTTGCTCATATAGCGTGTGGACAGTTGAAGAGTGCGCTCACTTGTAGGCTAACAGATCGTTTTATTTAAAACAACCTAACTTCCGACGCGCGGATCTAGCTCGCGGCTGGTCAGGGTTCGGAGTAGGCGCGGAGGAAGACACAAGGCGTGATTTAACGATTCAATGTAACAACTTTATTTCACAATGTTCGATGCTATTTGACACGTCGTTATTACAGACTA
Source organism: Temnothorax unifasciatus (assembly GCA_030770225.1). Lineage (NCBI taxonomy): Eukaryota > Metazoa > Arthropoda > Insecta > Hymenoptera > Formicidae > Temnothorax > Temnothorax unifasciatus. Next base: position 97,666 of record JASTWK010000320.1, read on the forward strand.
TTTCCGCCGAGATTTCATGTGCGGTGATTACAATTCTCCGTGCGCGCTGAGATTACGTACGCGGTTATCGCAACGGCTCGCGATGCGGTGGTCGCGTATTACGAACGCGGATGCTACGAATTTACGCGCGCTACGACTATCATACGCGGGTGGATCGCGGCGTGTGTGTGACGCGCGGTGCGTTGGCGGTAACGCGGTTCGAATCGACGCCGACGGTGTCGGGCGGCTGAGACGCTCAGCGAGCCCAGGGGACTCCCCTGGGCTGGATCGCCTGGATTTTGTCGAAGGGAGAGCGGTACCGTGCGGCCGAGACTCTCGGCGAGGACAGGGCGATTTCCCGATCCTGGTTCGCGACGGTACAGCGGGTGGAATGCCTTGTCGGACGGTTGAGACCCTCAACAAGTCCAGAGAACCTCTGGACTTAGCCGTGGCGGCGAGGCGAGGAGCGGTCGGGATGATAAGCCGTCGAGATATACTTCAAACGGAGGCAGAGACTCTCTTACCCCTGGACTTATCTTCGGGATTCGGAAACCGAGAGCAGCGGATGATCGGTGTGCTGGCTCGCGCGGTGGAATAGCAACATTTAATAAATGTTGCTCGCTTATATACCCGTGGCGACGCTTCGTAATCGGTGGCGGGGATACGGGCGCGAGCGTCGCGGCGGAGCGGTGGGGCGGCCGTGGTTACGGCGCGCGGCGCGGCGCTTACGTTCGGCGATCTTCGGGCGGCCTCGCCCTTGCTCGGTGCCTCGGCTGCCGCGGTAAGTCCCTCGCGCGGACTTCTTCGCACGCGTTTCTTAATTATTGATAATGGCACGCCGTGCCTTTCTGCACCCGGCGGATGTTCGGCCGGGTGGTATGCGGCGGATTTCGGCCGGGAACAATGCCGTTACGGGGCGCATTGTTACATATTTATTCGTCTATTGCTACGTGCATCGCTCTACGAGGCCAGCGGGACTCTGCCTGCCCGCGTTCCCTCCGTTCGTAATCCCGAGTGTCCCGGCAGAAGCACCGATTGGTCGAAGCTCGAGCCCGACCATTGGCCACGGCGCATCAGCAGTGCCGTCCTCGCAGAAATTCGGCGGGAAGCCCACACTCGCTGCGGGCCCGTGGAACATCGCTTACAATCGCTTACACACTATTATTGTTATTATTCGAAGAGATGCGCATCGATGCAGCCAAATTCGATTTATTTATCATTGTTATATTCCACATTATGTATTGAGATTAGTTATATTCATTCTCAGGAATTCTATTACTTTGTAGAAAGAGTTGAATTACAAAATTCTGTACATTTTACAATAGTTCAATTATATATAATAAAATATATTTACAAATCACTGAACTATCATTTGCGATACACAATTATGTAGATTAAAGTATACTTTCAGGTAAATATAAGCCGCATTATTAGTTTTCTTTATTTAAAAAAGTTTTCGATTTATAAAGTATTAGAATTCTTATGGAGTAGTTGAATACATACTTAAATGGTAATATATTAGATATTTAACGGGCTGTTAAAATTTAAAAATAAGTTTCTGGAGAAGGACATGTAGTCCAATTAATGAGCAATTAATAGGAGAATATAAGATAAAAATTTCGAAGTTTCATGACAAACTTGAAAATTCCACTTTTTTTCACGTTTTATGCATTTCGGACCACTATGCGGCGGTCGTGCGCGATTAGTCTTACGTTCCAGACTTCCCGCCGCTTCTCGGAAGGGCGGGCTTTTTATCTCTCGCGTATTACTTCCGCGATGCTGACTTAGCTGTCAGCGCTTTTGCTTCCGGGTGAGCGACCTGGAAGCCGTTTGCGACACCCGGAATGCCACCTCAGGAGAGTTTGGCAATATTCGGGATGCGCGCTGACAGCTAGGTGTCGCAATTAGAGCACGGCGACTTCCGCCTCACAACATCCCTCCCCCCTGGGGAAAACTGAGATTTCCAATTGAAGTTTTTCGCATGATGTATTGAAATTTTCTAATTAATTTTGTGTTTCTATTATTATCACCATTATTTTATGCTCTTCGTTGTGTGAGGAAGTCGCGTTGCTTGTTCTTCTTTTTGCTATCTAGATTATCGCGATCATGATCCCTGTTATGATTATGATTAGAGACAGGGATCCTACAGGGTAAATTATATATTTATTTGATAGGAAGCTGGCCTGGTTGTCTTCCAATTCTTGGCCTATCTCGTTTAGATTTAGGCTTAATTTTGTTAGTTCCCCGGGATTTTTGATCACCGGTTCTAATTTTAGTTCTGTTGCGAATTCGTTATTAATTTTGACATCTTTCGTCACTTGTTTGTATGTTAAATTGAATTGTGGAAGGTGCATTTGCACGTACTTTGTGTGTTCTCGTTTTTTAGTTCGTAGAGTCAGGTCTGTCGTGGTTAATTTGCAATTGTCAGTTAATTTAATCTTTCCCGTTCTGTTAATGTCGACTTTATGTTCTCCTTGATTGTTGCATTGAATGGGTATACTCTGTTGGTAAGGTGTGGAAAACAACCATGCCTGTGGCTCTGCTAGGGTTATCCAAAAGGTTACGTTTGAGGGAGTCCGGCAGGAGCGCTCGTCGGGAACGGACGTGTCTCACGAACGCTCCGTATAGGTGTACTATAAGTGTCCTTAAAACTCGTATCTCCGGTGATTTTTTGTTATGTGGAGACTCGCGCTACGATTCTTAGTCGATATACATATAAATTTTAACGGATTTTGTTAAGATCGATAAATTATTAACACTTGTAACTTCCGTATGGTACGGCTGTGCGCGTGGGTCCTATGTGCCGCGTGTCATGTGGCGGTTTGAATGATGCTTGGAAATAATAGGAATCCGACCTAAATCCTTCTCGATCGACCATCAGATCGCTTTCTGGGGATCTTGTGCATCGCGTCCCGTGTATATTTTCCGGGTTTATTCGGGAATACGGGAATTACTGGATAATTTTATAAATCATCTTTCGGGTCACGCCACAGGTGACAAGATGGCCGACTTACTATACGAGAGGACTTAAGCATGAAGGAAGGAAGGACGATGTATATATTCTTTTTCTTGTTATATTCGATCTGACCAAAATATGTATGACTTTCGCTTTCGGTTTGAAGCAATATCCGATTTCGGGTGAGTTTCTTGTTCGGGAGTGAACTCGTGGAAGTGTACTGGGACCTTGTCTTGGGCCAATATGGGCGTTTTTCTCGGTTAATCTGCCGTGTTTTATGGGTGAATTTGTTATGAGACAATACTAGCATTAAATATGAATGCTGTAACATGCATAACATGCATAATTTTACACGCCGTGTATAATACATGGCGCGAACGGTTTTTCTAATGGCCGCTTTCTCGTGCGCAATATTCGTGACAATAATGCGTGCGTTGTCATTCATAGAAATGGCGGGTCTCACGGACTTGCGCGACGGGCCTTAATGGTGGATTGACTTTACGATCGCGAAATTACACCATGAATTCGTCTTTGTGCCGTTATCGTTTGTGTCATGGCCGTGGATTCTGCGGTATTAATATTAATAATATACACGCCTTGTGTATAATGGCGCAAGTGGCCTAGATAAATGGCTGACTCCGCGTGTGCGATGTTCGCGTTGATGAACGGGCGTTGCCGTTTGCGAAAATGGCCGGGCTCATGCGTTTTCGTGACGGACCGTGATGGCGGGTTAACTTATGTTGTACCACCTATTTTGTTGGATACAATATACTTATATATAATTAATAACTCGAGCTCTAAATAAGCTTAAAACAAGTGCCGTACTAATTGCAAGGATTACTATTAATTAATGCTGTGATATACTATGCGTTGGCGTTGTAAAGTGATATTATGTTATGTATATATGTTGTTCTGTAAATCTGTATATATATTTTGTCTGGTCTTTAATATTCTGTTGCTCCAGGTTTTGCCTGTATGTTATATGTTGCAACAAATAAATGAAATTTTACACGATTGTGACGTGAATATGCTGATTATATTGCATTATGCATACTTAACCTCTTTCAGGCTTATGTCTATATGGAATGTATCGGAAGTGTCAGGTAGGTGTTACGCTTGCAATGTACACCTTAATAAAGTAATAGTTTGACCACACTTTATAATTATACTTAACAAATATTTATTCACCTTACTGGCTGCACGAATGCATATGGATATATAAGCAATTTCTTAATAATAAATCTGCAGATACTGTGTAGACAGTTGGATTTGTTAAGTGATACTGGATATACTTATCTGACTATAGGAGTACAATCCGTGACGTTGATGTAGTAGTTTACTTGAGGTTAAGTTATATTAAACTTGTTTGCAACATGTTTCGTTTTCCGTTCTTTGTCTTTGTCCCTGTGTAGACGCAAAGAAGTTCTAGTATGTGCTCAGCGTATACTTCTTGCAATAATAATGATTGACATAAAGACACTTAACCTTTGAGTGTCAACTCATATGCGCTGAGACACATCTCCCCCCCCCCCCCTTTTGAAATACATTTTTAGTGTGTTTCAGGATTGCGACGAGGAGAAGAAATAAACAAACATTTATTTATCTGATTCTCCTTTTATTTTTATTTATATGCAATACATCTGTTTGTAATTCGGACTTCTTTGTGAAAATTATGTAAATTTGGTGTAAACTTAAATCGTATCACTATGTAATCCTATATTTAATTAATTATTATGAACATATGTGCCTAAAATATTTGTATTTCGCTGATTATGCGTACTATTATTATTTATTCACACGAAACTTAAGTTTTTGACATGTGTTTGACACATGGATTATGATTATGTATTTATAGAGGGGAAACTTATCCCGCCTCAATCTAGGGATTTTATTGTGCAAGGTCGATCCATATGTACAACGGTAGTGTGTACATTTGGTAACACATGCATAACAGTCTGTTCATATTTTTGTAGCCTAAGGTCAATTTACAGGTGCAGCTGGATGTCCACATTATAACATGATAAACAACCTTGACCTTGTTTCTTTACATATGCGACTAATACATAACTGAGCAATTTTGATCTCACTTCTTTGATTTAAGGCTAGTCCACATCTACGAATGTGATATGTACATTTTGGAAATGTCTTGCACAAATTCTGGTTTCTGACCTTACTTTCTTGCTTAAAGTTAGTTAATATGATATGCTGAATAGTTTATGTCTAATTCATACACATGATAGCGTTATGTATATTGAAAGGGTCCACCTTTGATCTTACTCACGGACTGCGTCTGCGATTGTTTGAATTTCCCTTAATGCCGATCCACACGTGAGATGGCAGCTGATGCATTTTGGCGCGTAACTGATGGTCATAACTAATGCGCTTAAACTTTTCTTGAATACCTGTTATGAGTCTGAAGATTTAAGCCTAACCCACAGGTATAATGACTATAAATACTTTTAACAATCTACGTCCGACAGTTTGTCGTATTTCCTCTAACGTAATGCCAGTTCCGCGTGTGCGTCGGTAATTTGATATAGTTATGTGTATGTTTCTCCCGCTTTGAAAGTAATTTAGCAATTCAGCAATATTAAGGTGTCTTTCTTTAATATGCTTCTTGCGTCTATGAATTGTAACCCTATGACTTTGTACATCACCTGGTATGGAAATAATAAAACAAACAAAATAAAACAAAAAAATAGATAAATAAAACAAAAAAAAACAAAAAAACAAACAAAATAAAATAAAATATCCACCAGGTGATAAATATTGAATATTGAATATTAAATATTAAATATTAAATATTAAATATTGAATGTTAATATAAACATGAATAATCGATATAAATACTTATATCTTGTTCGAGAGTCCGCGGGTTGGAGACAGCACGAGGAGGACAAGTACACGCACGTAGATCAAAACTCAAAGATTGTATACCAAAGTTTAATAAAATATAATGTTCAATATGTACACGTATTTACAAGTCTTTGTTTCAGGCGAAATGCCGTGAGCGGTAGCGCGCACAGAAGTTGATACGGCAAAAGCGGCGAAAGCGATTAAGCGAGCATATGCGAGTTACTGAGCAAAGCGTTAAGCGGTATGCGAAAGCGTTTTCTACTTGCAAGGACTGCGAGCGAGTGCCTTTTCGCGGCGCAGAGGCGATCTTTTATTGCCTCCGAGACGAGGCTCTCTCCAGGCTAATTACCAATAAAATCCTCGCGTTTTGAATATTGAAGGAATTTCGAGGGCTCGGTGCGTGATTGGTGGCTGAGGGCCGATCGCGGGTGTGTTCGTACTTGACGGGCGCGGAGCTCGGATTCCGGGTAGGTGATTGGCCGCCTTTGGCCTACGTCATCGTGCTCGCGACAAAGTTTCGTTAGACGATCCGACGAGATCGTTGCTTGTTTTCGCTCGTAGTGTTTACAGCATGGAATTTTCCTTTGTTCAAGCGCGGTTGCTTGACTTTATTATTAACGCGCGAATGTCACCGAACCTTCCGGAATGCGACTAACGAACAGGTCCATGCTGGAACTTGACGATAACGCGGCTTCTTTACCACGATTTTAATCGAATATGTGTGCTTGCGCCGACATGCGTCTGCAGACGATGTTATGCGAACTCATGATCTCAAACATATCTGAAATAATGGCTAAATATCTAGCCTTTTGCTTATGTATGGCTGACTCTTAGGAGTCATATCTTAAATTTATCTATGCGTATAGCCCTTTGCACGAGATATTACTTTTTTACGCTAACTGTACATCTAGTTGGCTTAGGTGCACCTTGGGCGGGGTACACTCTTGAAGGGCGAGCCCCAGGGGAAGGATACCCCTACAAAACCACTTATATCAAACAAATGGCTATGAACAACGGAAAAGATATTTCACCGTCGCTGGGTTCGGATCTCAGTGACCGGCATGCTGGCTCTATCGTCCCTGGAGCCGACATGTCGTCAACATGCGAAGGGCTACCGTCGGTGTTGACCTCGGGCACCGGCGGCGAAGCAACTACCGAGAAGACTGGAGATAGAACACAAGATCTGTCTACACCAGTGACTATGTGTCCGGCGGAATTTGCGGACACACTCGACTGTCGCGGACATAAGGAGGATCCCGCGATAGTTCATGAGGCTTGCGGTGAAACACAGACATCGTATCAAAAGACACAACGATCGAAAGAGGAAGAGTCCACGACTTTTGATTACGGTCCCGACTTGGCTAAAGACATTCTATATAACGACCATATTAATCGCCCAGCATCAACCACCTCAGATAGAGAATCAACTTATGTTAAGGACGGTGAAATCGTGGGTGTGGATATCAACAAACCCGTGTTCTCAAGGATGGATGTCAGCAATGAGGACGGAGAAAATCAGGAAAATTCGAGGAAGGCGATCGATACCTTGGTGGAAGACTCAGAGGATTTTCCACGGAATACACCTCCAATAACGAGAGGAACAACGAAGAGGAAGGCGGAGGAGTCTCCGTCTCAGGACTTTTCGCCCCCTCTGGAGTCCACTCAGCAAGAGGCGGTATTTGTCTTCGAAACTGCAAGCAAGGCAGTTAACAGGGGCCGTCCCCACAAAAAGCTTATACATGCTGCTCCCGTATCAGAATCACCTAGGGGAAGAGACACTAGGATAATAGTTATGTCCAATAGTACATTACAAGAGCATGATACGGATTTATCAGAATACGCTAGTGATTGCATAGAAAGGACGGAACTAGCAATAAGCAAGTGTTCCAATATCCAAGGGATGTTGAGTAATCACATGAAGTCTGGACTTACAAACATCTCGAGGATTGTCAAGATCTTGGCTGAACGCCTTGCTGATTCCGGAGACATCTCTTCTTTCAGAATTCAAAACACCAATTTGACTGCACAAATACGTATCCTAAAAAAAGATGAGGAAATCCACAGGCGAGAACTTACACTAAGGGAAGACGAAAATAAGAAGCTGAAGAAAGAATTAGAAGCTCTCCGCGACGAATCAAGAAGAAAGGATCTATGGGATTCAAATATGGAAATTAATCAACAGGTCTCTAAACCTGTTGAAAAATGGGAAAATATAAACATTTGGACTAAACACCTGGAAGATTATGCCCCTCTTCCTCAGAGGGTTCCAAAACCCAGGGTACTTTTAAATCAACGTTTGATTGGAAAAGTAACCAAACTTTCTGGCGAATCTGGAAATGATTCGAAATCGGAGATGGATAGTGTGGAGGAGACTACTGCTTCCGCTACAAAAACTCTTCGTAGAAAAAGCTCTCCACGGAAGAGTGGGAAAATGGATTTGAGACCTGGGTTTGGATTCGCTTCAACACGAGTTGAAAATGTGGAAGAGGATGCTGGTCCTGTTCGAGAATTCAAGAAGATGAATGAGCAGATAGCATTGCTATCTGCTCGGCAGGAGAAATTTCTGCGATGCTTGCATCACATTCAGATGAACCACCGGACGGAACGACTTCAAATAAAAATAGGAAAGCTAGGAAAACCTCCTTCAGAAGTGAAATCTCTGAGATTTCGGGTACCTCGGATGGGGAGACTCTGGCCCCACCTACATCGGTACAAATATCTGCGAGGAAAGAACAGAGTCGAAATAACAAAACCGCAAAGTTGGAAATAAAGACTACGAGGAGTGGCCCTCGTGAGGGAACTCGCTCACGCAGACTCCCTAAAACGGCTGCGGTTATGATAACAAATTTGAATTCCGAAGTGAGCTATGCTGACACTCTCAAGAAGGCCAGAGAGAATATTGCTCTTGATCAGTTAGGCATAGAAAACTCTAAAATTCGGAAAGGCGTTAACGGCGGCATTATAATCGAGATTCCCGGGGTTGACGGGTCTTCTAAAGCGGACAACTTAGCCAAAAAGCTTAAAGAGGTGCTAGGTGAAGACACAGTAAGAATAGCACGATCTACTATAATGGGGGAAATTAGGATGTGGTATCTCGACGATTCCATATCCCCAATTGACATTACAAACGAGATCTCCATTGTAGGAGATTGTGACGAGAACCAAATTAAGTTAGAAAACCTACGTAAAATCAAAAATGGTCTTCTTTCTGTGTGCATTAAATGCTCTCTCGCGGCGGCAATCAAGATCACAAATTCAAATAAATTTAGGATAGGATGGACCATAGCACGGGTAGAGCTCCTGGAGGCAAGGCCTACCCAGTGCTACAAATGCTGGCGATTTGGACATACTCGGAATAATTGTTCGTTTGCTGAAAACAGATCTGGGAACTGTTTCAGATGCGGCACCCAGGATCACCGAATAGACAAGTGTAGAGCGAGTCCTCACTGCGTTATTTGTGCAGGAAACGGAAAGGAGAGTGGGCATCGTTTGGGCTCCACTCGATCTTGTTTTGTAAGGGATTCACCCAATCGAAATGCAGCAAGAAATGGCTAATTTTTTGCAAGCCAATCTAAATAAAAGCAAAGAGGCTCAAGACCTCCTTGTGCATCAATCTACTGAATTGGGAGTCGCGGTGTGCATAGTATCTGAACCTGCACGCATGCCCGACTCCCAACTCTGGTTCGCTAGCCGAGATAAAAAGGCTGCTATATTTGTAAATAGAAATATTGTAAATCTCCCTGTTAAACTACATTATCAGGGTCATAGCTCTGTTTCAATTAGGTTTAAGAAATTGTACATAGTTTCTATATATATATCACCTAATTCTAATGTGGCCCAATTTCAAAGTTTCTTAGATGAATTGATCACAATATGCTCGAGTGTGCCTGGAAACGTGAACTGTTAGTCTGCGGTGATTTTAACGCCCACAGTCATGTATGGGGCTGTCATTCTACCGATTTCAAGGGTGATCTTGTGGAAGAGTGGACCGCACAAACGGATTTACGCTTGATAAATGTCGGAAATAGACCCACTTTTGTCGGTCATCAGGGCAGCTCAATAATTGACCTGACTTGGGCATCTCCGAACCTCGCGAATAAAATAAGGAATTGGTCAGTTAGAGAGGATGTTGAATCTCTATCTGATCATATGTACATATATTTTACAATACTCGACAACATAAATCGCACTCCAATTCCGCCACCACCGCCGAGGTAGAACTTCAAGAAGATGGACACTGATTTATATATGGCCGCGATTGATTGGACATGCGCGGTCACACCTAAAGATGAGAACTTTATTATTGAGGCTATACCAGACAAATGGATTCATCTATGCGTATCTAATGCATGTAAGGTGGCGGTTCCCCGTCTACGCGCTCATGGAACTCGGCCGACTTATTGGTGGAATAATAACATCAAATTATTGCGGACTGCGGCTATCAGGGCCAGACGAATTTGGCTCCGAGGGCGAACCAGGGACAACCCTGTAATCTCGGCTGGGAAGAGAGCGGCATATGTTCTTGCTAACCGCGAATTAAAACTGAAAATCCGGAAATCGAAGTCGAGAGCCTGGTAAGAGCTTATCTCGACGCTGGATGAAGACCCATGGGGATTACCATATAGAATTGTTATGGGAAAACTTCGTAAGCCAACACCTAGCCTAACAACAACGCTTAAACCAGATGTATTAAATGATCTTCTTGACAAACTGTTTCCTCCGGGAAAAGCTTTGGTCCCCGTAGACCTTGGGGACTGCGAAGGGGGGCGAACCCCGGTTACGGTGAACGAGGTCCTGCGAGCCATTGCTGCGAAGAAAAATATTGGAACAACTCCTGGCCCGGACGGCTTCAAGGCGAATACGATCAAGAAGTTTCCTGGGTCAATGATAGGTAGATTAGTACAGATCTTCAATAGAGATGGGCGAACTCGAGTTTTTTTTGTCGAACCGAACTCGAACCAAACTCAATATTAAGTTCGCGAACTCGAACCGAACTCGAACTTTTTTTTATAAACTTCGAACTCGAATCCGATCTCGAACTTTTCTTTATAAGCTTCGAACTCGAATTCGAACTCGAATTCGAACTCGAATCCGAACCAAATCACGAATTCAAACTTAACATATTGTAACTTGTAACGTTTTAACTTTACGTTACATTCAACTTTTATCTTATTCAATGAAACTTTAGGCAGATCTAAAAATATTTTACTATTTAGAAGTAACAGAAATCTTAACTTCATGTTTAAAATATGATTAAACAGAGAACTATTACTATATATATATATATATATATATATATATATATATATATATATATATATATATATATATATATATATATATATATATTTACTATATTGAAACAGAAACAGATACTGATTCTAATTTTGCATAATTTCGGATGTCCTTGATTTAAATAATAAATTAAACACACAATGGGAAACTTTTAAAATATTATAAAATAAAAGATCATGAGAAGTCAGAACTGCCAAGAGAGGAGTCGGGGACGTCAGGGTTAGGGCAATATTAGCTAAATCTATGTATTGTTTATAATACAAATGGAATTTTATTAAAACTCAAACGCTCTTTTACAATGCTTTCGCCTTTGATTTTACGTTTTTCTAAATTTGAAACCAAAAACTGCAAAATGAATAATATTACACTAAAAGTTGTACATGTTTATTGCTTGAAATTTCACAAAAAATCATAAAGAACTTTTTTAAAACCAAAAATACATGTAAAATAAATTAATGTTACGAATTAAAATTGTGACGTTAATTAATAGACTTTAGTGAATATACAATAACTGCGCACTGTCTCTTAAAATTAGAAATTATAAGGAAGAGAGGAATAGTATAAAAAATATAAATATTTATAAATCGCATACACATACACACATAAAGTACAATCTAAAAATTATTAAATAAGAATTAAGAAATAAGAAGTAAGGTCAGAAATAAGGATCAAAACCAAGAATACCAAAAACCACATGTAACTTATATTAATCTTAAGTAAAAAAAAAGAATGTTAAACCAGCTAAACAGTTAGAATCAGAGATTAAAGATTGTCATGAAGAAATACCAACTGCTCAACATGCTCTGTTGTCAAATTTTTTCTACGATTAGTTACTATTGCACCTGCATGTGAAAAAAGCCTTTCACTCGAAACTTCAGTTGCCGCAAGCCCCAAATAATGCCGTACAACAATCCCAACGTGTCTAAAGGTAGAGATATTCTCACGCCACCACTTTGTGGGATCATTAAAAACATCAATATTTTTAATAGAAAACACCTTAAGGGGGGAACCTACTGTAGCCGGGTGAAAAATGATGATTTTTTGGGAATTTTTTTCAAGGAAACTATGAGTGATATTGGATTAATTTTTTTTGTAATATAGAAAGGCATTCTTAAAGAAGAAAAAAAATATTTTTTTTTTCAGTTACATTAATTTTTATTATAATGGCGGACAATTTTGTAGCGCACTGTTGGTAGCGCAACGGTTAGCTGCGTACATTGTAGCATCGAACTGAGTTATCTGAAAGCAAAAAATAAAAATTTTCCTTAAAGCTTAATCAATTACGCAGGGATTGAACCTATTTGCAAATAAAAATATGAAAAATTGAAGAAGTTACAGCAATCGTAAGAAAAGTGACATTTTTTTGATAAAAAAATCGATCTTCTGTTGTTGATAAAAATGTTATAAATAAACAATAAAATGTAAACGTAGGTTCAATCCCTGGAGAAAATTGTAAGGAATCGAATCATGCTTGGCTAAAGTTATTTGAGTGATTACTTTTTGAGTTATCTTGTACGCAAAGTTGGAAAAAGTGATTTTGAGAAAAACGCGTTTAAAGTTTATTTTTAAGTTCTTGATGTTTTCACGATACTTACAATGAAATAATGTTCAATCCGCTATTCCGGGCCCATACAATATGCCTTCCTCTTCCTCGTATAACTCCTGTTGGGCAGTTTTCTGCATTCTGTTGGCTGTTCGAGCTTCTTTCGTGTTCTCCCAAGTACGAATTTCTGCTCTCCGCAGTCGTTTGTCATTCTGTGAATCGACGAATCCCTTGGTCTGTTGTCCGATCACAATGCCCATTGTTTCCATTATTTTTAAAATAGGGTAGTACCCTTCATTGAAGATCGCAGTAGCAATATATGCAGAAATTTCAATTGTTTTGGCGCCGCAGTGAAGATGTTTTGGCGCCAGACGCCACAGACTTGCATTGAAACTTTCGTTTGAATTTTGCGTATATCCGCCTAAGCATCTTTCCAATAGATCATCTTTGGACAAATCTTGATAAATTGACAACAATTGCTCTTGAACATCTTTGTGAAAAGCAGGTGGGTGTTCAAATTCATCTAGTTTCCCAGTCGCTTCTGCTACTCGCCATTTGCACCAACTTTCACACCCCGTTGGACAGTATTCGTGTTGTGGTTTTTCATCGGTTGAGCATAAGTGATAATAAGTAGCCATGATGGCCTTTTTCATCTCTTCAACCGAATCCGGATGTCTTCTTATTGCTAATCCGTAATATTTTGTCAATTTTTTTATTAGTGTGTCCGTCAGCTTTCCTTTTCCTCCGAGTTTCGCCGCTTTCTTTATATTTCTCAGGCGAGTGCCCATTCTTTTTTCGACGTGCCCAACACATTCATGTTTTTTCAATGTTATATCCTCGCCGTAGGGTTGTAAATCCATAAGGGCTTTAAAAGTTTTAGAGTCGCCATCGCCGATATAATTGCAGTATCTCACGTCAAACTGTTCTTCAGATCTGGAAAACATCTCTTTCATTGAATCCACTTCCATTTTTCCGGAAGATCCAGAATGGTTGATGGAGCACGTTTCTTTGTGATCTTCAAACCACTCGGAATATTCTACAGTGCCCTTTTTGTTCTTCCAAAAAATACAGGATTGGCAATGGCTGCTTTTTACGACGAGATCAATTATCTTTCCAGTGTTTTGTCCTATGAGCGTTGTTACACCAAATAAAGATGAAAAACCACGCTTTTTCCATGTTCCATCACCGGAAACGATCAAATTTTGCGATGGCTTTCCTTTTTGCATGTTTACTTCCATTTCTTCTTTGACGGCTTTATGGCACAATGTATGGAAGACACCTTTGGATGCAGTATAAATGTTTTCTACAGCGGCATAATATACTTTAGAATTGAAATTTTGACATATATCTATGAGACCACAGAACAAATTTATGCCTTCTTTGCAGACTCCCAACAATCTCATGACAAATATTATTCTTCTATTAATTTCGAAGGCATTGTTAATAAAAGGGCCTGAATCGATCTTCCGAACACCACATGAGCAAGTAACAGCTATTTTGAATCCTAATCCACGACTTCCCGTTTCACCAAAAGTTACATTTTTTTTGCAATCTTTACAAATTAGCATTTGAGTCAAAGCATTAAAAACAGTGAAAAATTCAATAATGCGATAGCCGTGAGTTTGACTTGTAATAATGTCATCATCCGCAGTCTTCAATTTTTTAGCCGCATTACTCGTTGATGCAGTTTCCGTTTCGGCAGTAAATTGATTTCCTTGAAACGATCTTTTTCGTGGTCTTGATTGACGAAAACCGTTCTTTTTACCTTTGCGAGGCATGATTTTACTTTTATGTCCGTACAAGCCGAAATTTCGAAACAGACTGACGGTTACTGGCGACACTATGGTAACGAAACCAGTTTTGCACACACACACACACACACACACACACACACACACACACACACACACACACACACACACACACACACACACACACACACACAAATACTCTAACACATAAATATAAACACTATAGGGTCAAATAAAATAGTTGTGGGTCTAGCAGGTATATAGGATTCTTTTGTTCCCGCAATAATAGAACCGAGAACGCTGCGAAGCCAGTATAGCGTACGTCTGCTGTATCGATCCTCCGCGCGCCTCACTAAAAAGAGCTGTAGTTTCGTCAATTTTACGAGTTTGACGATAATACTTTTGGAATATATTCTTGAAACCTAATACTATTTATTTATGCAAAAAAAATCGATTTTTTTGACCCATCAAAGTAGGTTTCCCCCTTAAACGGGCAATAAGAGCACAAGCGTGACGTTAACCGCTAAACTTTATTCTCAAGTCAAAATTAACGAACGAACGAACGTTTCGACCCTTCCTTGGGGTCCTCCTCAGCGTACATTATACATATAAAATTAATACAAAAATAGTCTGACGTCGCAAATACATACAGATAGTCTAACGCCGTAAACAACAAATCATCGCTGGTCAGTTATGTTAGATGTGCACTCCGACATGTTCCAAGATATCGTCGCATAGAAGTTTCCTGGTTGGAGCGCCAGGAAATTTTTCAACCGGATGTAATGTCGTTGTCATTGTGACGCAACGCCTATGGACAAAACCGGAGTACCATCCTCTCTCAATATTCATACAGGAACACAATAGATAAGAACACAGTATCAATCAAAGCAACTCACAGATTTAACATAATGGATTGTAGTCAAGTCGCTACGCCCGTCAATTATACAGAGATCAATGTGTCTCATAGGACGTTCACACAGAGAATGGCACGTTTGCTTTAAATAAGATATCGACGGCGCAGGGGAGGTCACGCGTAACAACAAGTCCGCGTAACAACAATAATTTTAAATTTTAACAAGTCCGTCGATAACGCCAATATATGTTTCTGGTATATCTTCCGTATCCGTCTGCAAATTCAAACCTTCTCTTTGCCTTTTTATATAAATCATTTCTGATATTAGGCGTTTATTCAGGGACGGTTCTTGGTCCAATATCTCTACATCTTTCCAATTGAAAGAGATATTGGACCAAGAACCGTCCCTGAATAAACGCCTAATATCAGAAATGATTTATATAAAAAGGCAAAGAGAAGGTTTGAATTTGCAGACGGATACGGAAGATATACCAGAAACATATATTGGCGTTATCGACGGACTTGTTAAAATTTAAAATTATTGTTGTTACGCGGACTTGTTGTTACGCGTGACCTCCCCTGCGCCGTCGATATCTTATTTAAAGCAAACGTGCCATTCTCTGTGTGAACGTCCTATGAGACACATTGATCTCTGTATAATTGACGGGCGTAGCGACTTGACTACAATCCATTATGTTAAATCTGTGAGTTGCTTTGATTGATACTGTGTTCTTATCTATTGTGTTCCTGTATGAATATTGAGAGAGGATGGTACTCCGGTTTTGTCCATAGGCGTTGCGTCACAATGACAACGACATTACATCCGGTTGAAAAATTTCCTGGCGCTCCAACCAGGAAACTTCTATGCGACGATATCTTGGAACATGTCGGAGTGCACATCTAACATAACTGACCAACGATGATTTGTTGTTTACGGCGTTAGACTATCTGTATGTATTTGCGACGTCAGACTATTTTTGTATTAATTTTATATGTATAATGTACGCTGAGGAGGACCCCAAGGAAGGGTCGAAACGTTCGTTCGTTCGTTAATTTTGACTTGAGAATAAAGTTTAGCGGTTAACGTCACGCTTGTGCTCTTATTGCCCGTTTAAGGTGTTTTCTATTACATTACAGAGCCTTACTTAGTTATTTATCAATATTTTTAGTATGAAGAAAGCTATCAACCTAGAATAAAATGAGATCTAAGGGCTAAATAACATATGCGTAATTGAAAATGTTATCATTGAAATTTTATATCTATTTGACTTAAGTCTAAAAACTAAACAAAATGGCAACGGTCATAACGATAAACACTCAACTATTACTTAAATAAAAAAGAGCATTATAATTAATAAATTCAAATTTTGTCTTACTTTTTTATTAAATTAAAATTGCAACTAACATATCGATTTACCTCTATGTCTAAAATCTCCTGCATATCCATAAAGTCACAGCGTAAATTGTAAATAGTGCACCTCTCTCGAACCGCATCCCAAACAGAATTTGATGAGGACTAGCAAACTGAAGTAGTTTCAGTATTTTCGGTTATCATGGACTGTTGACATAGGTCTTGCGGTTGATTTAATTTAAGATCTGAAGCTGAAGCAATTTGAGTACTTGTGTTTGTTTTAACTGATTTGTGGTATGCTTTATGAACCTCTTTTTTCAACTTCTTGGTAGCTGATTCAACTTCTGCAGGATCTGTTAATATTGCCAATCTATATCTAGGATCGACTGCCATAGCAAGAATGTACACATCATCATTTTTATAAGCTCTGAAACGATTTTGAACTTCTTTTAACAGATTTCGAGCAAATATTATGCTAGTGTCAGCACTAACTTGGGTTTTAGCATCAATAAACTTATTGAGTTCAGTTTCAATACTATAAATAACCGGAAGCAACATTGAAGCTGTTGGTAAATTTGAACTGCCGAGAGGGGCAGTGACATCAGCAATAGGCTTTAAAATAATTGTCACATCTGCAAAAAGAATTATTCTTAGTTTTATAACCTTCAGTTTTAAATAAATGCGACCATCATAGAGGACAAGAAATTCAGCGAATAGAACTACGTCACAAACAAGGAACAAAGACTCTGTGCTATATAACCTTAGGATTAGATTGAAGGCACCTATCATTCCTCACCCGAGAACTTTCCAAAAAAAAAGAAAATAATAAATGCGATCACAAACTGTTAAAAATTATTGAAAAACCAAATAAAAAGTAAAATTTCTCAATAATAACTATAGAAGGAGCGAAATAGAAAAGAATAAGAAATTACTTTTTACTAAATTCCATTCAGTATGAGTTAGATTATCCTTGCCCGCCTCATATCGCTCTGCAACAATTGCTTTCTCTTGTTCTACCGATCGGTTCAGTAACAGATATTCCGTATTCCAACGTGTTTTGACCATTGTAATCATCTCATGAAGAGGTAATTTGTAAAGGCGTTGATAATATTCCAATCTCATGCGGGCTTTTGTACTTCGATGATATCTTGTTGCAATCCGCTGTAATTTTTCTAGTATCCTGTCGAGTTCTAAGCCAATTCTTGCATGTCTCATACATAGTTGAAGAGTATGATCAGCACATAACAAGTGATTGAAATTATCTAGAGAGGACAACGCAGCAATCATGTTAGCAGCGTTATCGGTAACTGTATATAATGGAATTTCAGTATCTATTTTCCATTCTGACAACATGTCTTCAAGTTTATCTGAAATAGCTTTTGCTGTATGAGGCCCTGGAAAATTGTAACAGCCTAAGGTCTTACTGATAAGAAAGAAGTCACTGTTGATATACTGGCAATTAAATGCAATATAATGATGCCCTGCTCGTGATGTCCATAGATCAGTCATAAAACATAATGATTCGACATTTAACTTATCTTTATCAATCATTTCTTTGATACTAGTTTTCACTTTTTCATACAAATTAGGCACTATGTTTCTTGCAACTTTACTGCGAGAAGGAAGTGTATATCTTGGGTCAAGCTTGTAAGTAAGTTCTCTAAAACCGCGATCTTCGACAATAGAATAAGGTTGGAAGTCTAAGGCAATCATTTTCCCCACTGCTTCATCCAGCTTCATTTTTTTTGAAAAAGTCTTTAAATAAGAAGTAGTCTTTTGAAAAATATTAGGTAAAGAAGACTGTATTAAAACGTTATTTTTATTGCTTGCTTGTCTTTTTAATTTGAGCTTTTTTTTCTCTTCTTCAAGCTCTAACATTTTCTTGTTTTCTTCAGGGTGCATTAATGCCGCTTTAATGTAGAGGTAGTGCTCGTTGGTGTTGAAAGAATTTTTAAACATTCTTTTGCTTTACATTGAGCAGAATTTTTATCTATCTTCTTGAAAAAATCCCATACGACACTGACACCAAAATCTTTGTCTTGATTATTATTTTCATATTCTTCATCTTCATCATCATTTTCATGTTCATATACATTTTTATTTTGATTATTTTTTGTATTGGCTTGTTTTGTTACATCAGTTTCTACACTTTCTACAGTTTCTACCACATATTCTAGTATATTTCTATTTTTGTTTTCTTTATCTTTCCAACCTTTTGATTTTGGCTTGCGTTTTTTCTGTTGATAATGCCGCTGTGCTTGCTGTTGTGATTCATTGACTTCATTATTATTTCCTTTATTACTGTTGAGAAGAGGTTCAGGAGAGTCAATATCCGAAATATCCGAATTGTTAAATTCCATTTCTTTCTATATCTTTATCTTTTGAAATACTGAAATAAATGATATATAGTGCAGAAAAATTAAATTAATTTGTCACACAGGAAGCAATATGTCAATAAAAGAACAAAACAGCAGTGGAATTATCTAAGCTTACAAATAATACACACATAACCACTTTTCCATTCACAAGTACATACAAAAGCTAAGACGATTTAGACGATACCCAGAAAACACAATGCAACAGGTAACGTACATATATATGACACATGTATTATGTAGCATTTATATTATTGAATAGGAAATTACAACTAACCTAACCTTGCGACCGACGTCTGAACGACCATCAGCCGCATTGACATCCCTCGAATTACTCCTTAGAGGGAAACACACGGCACAAATGTCAGCGCAGCAGACGACACCAGCGAGAGAGATGGCGAGGACCAAGGCGGAGAAGAAGACCACAGATCCCCGAATCCTCACATCCACTCCAATCCCAGAGCTACCTGAAAGTAATAATAGTAGGGAGATTAGCTCAGATCCGGATACTTCCATAATTTTAGACAACAGTGAGCCCGATGTTCCTGTCGATGAGCTGATCCAGAGCAGCCAGTGCGCGAGAGAGGAGGACGCCCAGCAGCAGGACCCTGCTTAAAATAATTGATAGAAAATGATAGAAAATTTTGCCTTTCCTTTTCTATGGTGATTTTGAATCCTCTTTTTCAGAACATACTTAAGAAATTTCATATAGTTAGATTGTTTTGTACATTATCATATCCTTTGTAAATATCTTATAATTTTCTTTGTTTTTCTATCTTTTTCATTTTATATAAAAATAGAAATTGTTGTTCTATGTAAATTTCGATGGAAACTCATAATATCAGAGTTGGTATTTCTATGTCAATCAATATTTCTTATCATAATTTTTATAGAAACAATCAAATCCTTATCAATGTTATTCTTTACGAATAATTAAAATGCCTTGATACTTGTATTATTTAATGTAACTCTAACTATTATCTGTATATTAATTAATATTTTTGTATCATAAGTACAGAAAAATATCTAAAAACTTATGTATGTTATTCTATTTTATTCTATACAAATAATTAGAATGTATATTGATACTTATGTTATTTAATGTAACTCAAACTATTATCTGTATATTAATTAATATTTTTGTATCATAAGTACAGAAAAATTTCTAAAAACTTATGTATGTTAGTCTATCTTATTCTTTACAAAACTATGATATGTATGTTATTCTATCAAAACTTTAATTATATATTATTCTACCTTAGTCTATAAAACAATGACTGATCAGTACAATCTATATCGGTACTAATTAGTCATTGTTTTAAAAGAATAAGGTAGAATAATATAATCCAAGTTTATCAAACATATAATCCAAGTTTAATGATAGAATAACATATATTATAGTTTTGTAAAGAATAAGCTAGAATAGCATATAAATGTATAAAAAAGAATGAAGAAATTACTTTTGTATTAAAAATTTTTTATTTAAAATAAACTTTTCTTTATTATACGTATATATTGCATATAATGTTTAATGTATTAACATGTATAAACATGTACAAACACAAATATTTTATTATAACAAAAGTTAACTGAAAATAGCTCCATAAAACTTAGCGTATTTATTGCAACATATTAGAGTTTGTATCTAGATAATAATATTATAATTTTATTGAAAAAAGTAATAGAATTTTTAATTTAAGTTGACTCGGTATCATCCGCACTGTCTTGACTGGAATCAGTAATATCATGCGTTGAACTTTGCATGCTTTCCTTTTCTTCGTCCTCCTTTTCAGAAAATTTTGAACTTTCTTCATTTTCTCTATTGTTATAATTTAATGATTCATCATACACAGAATTTTCTTCCGATGTATTGTTGTCTGCTTGAGTTTCTAAGTGAGAACTAGACTCGCTGGAATTATTCTTTTCTGGTGTATTACGATCATTTCGATCATCAGGTTCAGTATTTTCAACATTAACTGGATCATCACATAGTTCCGCAGGATTAATATCTTTATTTTTTTTCTTTCGAGTTGGCAAATTATTAAGTTCATAAATTTTGTGTGCAATATGAGTTCCGACTTGTTGTGCCTGAAAGTCTGCTGTTACTTCATCATGACCTTTCTCAGACATTGCATAATATTTAACAGCAGCTACAAACAAAAAGAAATACTTTGTAAATTACGATATATGTGTTATATATGTGTTACAATGAATTATTTAAATGTTGTAACAATTTACCCCTTATGGCTTGTAATTTTGTAGAATCTAGTGCTGGTCTAGGTGCAGTTTGTACTTTATTTTTATTTCTATTTGATGTAATACCAGTCACTGAACTTTCTTGAAGAGTTTTAATGCCAAAAACAGCGATAGCCAAATTTTTCACAAACTGCGGTAATGTTTTTGAGATTACACATACTGTATCATATTGACGTGCACATATGTATACTCCATAACCAAGATGAACCTATAAATACAGAAAAACTTATTAAAATTATATTTCCAATTCGGAAGACAGTAGAGTCCCTCTACTGTCTAATCAGAGTTTGGCCAACTTGCAGTTCTGGCAAAATTCTGCGAGAGAGAAGGATATAAGAGAGAAAGAGAAAGAGATATATGTATTTATATCGCTTTTTTTCTCTCTTATATCTCTCTCTTTCTGTTTCTCTTGCTTTTGCCAAGAAATGGTGAGCCAATCAAAATTTGTTACTGTATGGCCAGACTGTGATTAGAGGGAAGACACTATTGAAAGTTAAATAGTTTTCATATCTACCTCGTTACGTTCAATATTTCTATAACCTACAGGAAGCGGTCCAACTTGATTTTGTTGTGTCATAGGATTTTTTTTAAATATTCGGACACTACGTCTATTATAAAAAAAAACTATTATTGAAAGAAATATTATATAAATAGGAGATTTACTAATAGTAAGAGATACGTACGCATGAGTTCATCGAAATTACTCAAGACTTTTGTTTGAATTTCCTCATTTTTCTCATGAACTTTGGGATATTCTGAGATCACTTTTCTTTGAAGTTGCATATTTAAATTCATTAAATCATTAATGACTTGTTCTTTATTTTTAATTCCATCCCTTAATTTTAAATTTTGTCTTTGCAGATCTTCATTCCTTCTTTGCAATTTTTCTATCTATAAATTAATATGAATAACTCAGTTACATTTTTATCTATTAAATCAGTTTACCTTTGTTAAAAATATTTATTTTTTTATCTATTAAATCAATGAATCTTTATTAATATTATTGAAAAATATTAAAATATTTTTACCTTTTTCTCAAATTCTCCGTTTTTACTATATTTATTTTCTAATGCAGTACGATCGCTCTGTAAATAAATCATTTCTGAATTAATTTTATATTAAGGCTCCCTGGACTCTTTTCCGATATCTCATGAGATGTGACGTCAAAAGTGAGAAATGTTGAGAATTGACACGTGAAGAATTCTTGCGTAGTATTTCCAAATAAAAAGATATTTGCTTAAAATAACACTACAGATCACTTCACCACATTTCGAAAATACTCCGAGTTGAAGTTAAGTCAGTCCCTTTCCCTTGACAGTTAATAAACAGCCATAAAATGAATGTAATATGAAATCTAGTCATGTGCCTGCGCACAAGCCTACATCATTATTTTAAGCAAATATCTTTTTATTTGGAAATACTACGCAATTAAGAATTTTTAACGTCATTTCTCGCTTCTGACATCACATTCCAACATAACCACGACGAGTACCCAGGAGCTTTAAATCAATTTATATTACTGCTTAATTCTTATGCATTAAAAAGCTACAAATTTCATTCATATTACTTTTCAATAATCTTAAATAAAATTTTTTAACGCTTACAATTTCATTATTGTCTCCTTTCTTCTTGAACTTGCTTGAGGAATAAACGTTATTTATTATATTTGATGTATTATCTAATCTGTACAAAATTACCTTTTTAAAAAAAAAGGTAAAAAAAGGCGCCAAGTACACGCATAGTAGTGTATATGTATTATGTTGTTACCTCGAAAAAAACAAAGTGGTAGTATTATACCTCCAAATAGCTTTACCCTGTACATGCTGTTTATAAAATGCGTAATACTACAAAAAGGCGTGATATCTGTACAAAATTACCTTTCTTAAAAAAAAGGTAAAAAAAGGCGCCAAGTACACGCATAGTAGTGTATATGTTGTTACCTCGAAAAAAAAAGAAAGTGTTAGTATTATACCTCGAAAAAACCTAAGTAACAAGTGGTAGACGTAATCTTTGTATCTCAAAAAATCTCGAAAAAATCTAAGCACTAGTATTTTTATTTCCAAAAAATTATAACCGAAGTGATACACATCACAAAATTATGTTACCTTATCAAAAAAGAGTCGCGCTTTAAGTGATCTTTTACAATTACAAAAAAGAAATGATATCTCTGTAAATTACAGCGCCAATTACAGAGAGAACATATATATTGCCTCAAAAAATAATTGTTGCACTACTTTGAAAAATCTTTACATTGTGTTAATTAGAAAAAGAATGTATGATAACAATTTTTAAGATTAAAAAATTTTATTTAAATTTAACAAGGGAATACAAGATATTTAAATACAAAGTTTACATGTGTATTTTTTAGTGGTCACAAAGAATTACAGAGGTAACAGTACAAAATAAAAATATTTTATTAAAATATTTAATCCAACGAGAGAATACAAGGTATTTAAATACAATGTTTATATATGTTTTTTTTAATAGAATAAAAGATTTAATCACAAAGAATTACAGAGGTAACAGTACAAAATAAAAATATTTTATTAAAATACATAAATTTTTCTTGTAAAAAAACTTGGCGCTGCTAGACCTCGAAATTGTAAATAAGGACAATAAATAAAAATAATTCAGAGAAGAATGCGACAGAAGTAAAGTAAATGATTATCAGCGTGGTGTGTATGTGCGAGCGAGTGATATGGGTGTGTGTGACGATGGCGAATAATGCGGCTTGTAATTAAGTACGGGATAAGTTTATTTATTTATTTACAATTTCGAGGTCTAGCAGCGCCAAGTTTTTTTACAAGAAAAATTTATGTATTTTAATAAAATATTTTTATTTTGTACTGTTACCTCTGTAATTCTTTGTGATTAAATCTTTTATTCTATTAAAAAAAACATATATAAACATTGTATTTAAATACCTTGTATTCTCTCGTTGGATTAAATATTTTAATAAAATATTTTTATTTTGTACTGTTACCTCTGTAATTCTTTGTGACCACTAAAAATACACATGTAAACTTTGTATTTAAATATCTTGTATTCCCTTGTTAAATTTAAATAAAATTTTTTAATCTTAAAAATTGTTATCATACATTCTTTTTCTAATTAACACAATGTAAAGATTTTTCAAAGTAGTGCAACAATTATTTTTTGAGGCAATATATATGTTCTCTCTGTAATTGGCGCTGTAATTTACAGAGATATCATTTCTTTTTTGTAATTGTAAAAGATCACTTAAAGCGCGACTCTTTTTTGATAAGGTAACATAATTTTGTGATGTGTATCACTTCGGTTATAATTTTTTGGAAATAAAAATACTAGTGCTTAGATTTTTTCGAGATTTTTTGAGATACAAAGATTACGTCTACCACTTGTTACTTAGGTTTTTTCGAGGTATAATACTAACACTTTCTTTTTTTTCGAGGTAACAACATATACACTACTATGCGTGTACTTGGCGCCTTTTTTTACCTTTTTTTTAAGAAAGGTAATTTTGTACAGATATCACGCCTTTTTGTAGTATTACGCATTTTATAAACAGCATGTACAGGGTAAAGCTATTTGGAGGTATAATACTACCACTTTGTTTTTTTCGAGGTAACAACATAATACATATACACTACTATGCGTGTACTTGGCGCCTTTTTTTTACCTTTTTTTTTTAAAAAGGTAATTTTGTACAGATATCACGCCTTTTTGTAGTGTTACGCATCTTAATCTGAAGTTTTTAATAATATCTTACAAACAGTATGTACAGATTGTAAAGCTCTATAAGCCGTATATATTTTGCGATACAAGACATAATCGTAATCTAGCTTGAATAATGCTAATAATATAAACACATTAAGTACTACTTGGATTTTATTAATTTAAAATTAATAATACTACTACTTAGTTTTTCCGAGGTAACCATGCGTGTACTTGGCGCCTTTTTTTACTTTTTTGAAAAATAAAATTTACCTCTTTTTCTTACCTTTGTTTTCTTAATTTCGTTTAAATTTAAGACGTAGTATCATCCTTGATATCTATGTTTCTTTACATAAACTCGATTTTTACGCACAAATCTTTGTTAATACAACGATTTAACTTTATAACTTATCTTCTAATATAACTTATCTTCTAATATAAGAAATCAATAGTTTGTAGCTTTTTAATGAACCGTAATCTTCAACACGTGGCTTCTCTCCAACACGTTGCTTCTCTCGGAAATTTTGCTCTTATAATATTCCGCTACGTGCCCTACGAGCGGAGATATTGCGACGCAAAGTCTAAATGTGAAATTTTTTTATTAAGATACGTCGTCTACTCATCACTCATGCCATGCTATTATTTCATTGGCTGGAATCGTGTCCTTTTCACTTTTTCGACACTGGCGGTGCTGCTAGAATCGCCAGTTTTGATGTATACGTGTGTGTGTACTGCGCGCAGTGCAGACAGTGCGTTTAGCGCGCTGTCACCAGCTGTCACAGTCACATACATAACCTATAACACGGTAGTGTCCCGCGTCAAGTTCGCGCTATAGTTTTTTGTCGTCGGCAACCTGGGACACGTAGACATCGAATTCAAAGTATTAATACACCTAGACACCAAAAACTACGGAGCGCATTATCTGGACGTCATCATCGGCAACCTGGGACACGTAGACATCGAATTCAAGGTATTAATACACCTAGACACCGAAAACTACGGAGCGCATTATCTGGACGTCGTCATCGGCAACCTGGGATACGCAGACATCAAATTCAAAGTATTAATACACCTAGACGTCGAAAACTACGGAGCGCACTATCTGGACCTCGTTGTCGGCAACCTGGGACACGTAGACATTGAATTCAAGGTATTAATACACCTAGATACCAAAAACTACGGAGCGCATTATCTGGACGTCGTCATCGGCAACCTGGGACACGTAGACATCGAATTCAAAGTATTAATACACCTAGACACCGAAAACTACGAAGCGCACTATTTGGACCTCGTCATCGGCAACTTGGGACACGTAGACATCGAATTCAAAGTATTATTACACCTAGACGTCGAAAACTACGGAGCGCACTATCTGGACCTCGTCATCAGCAACCTGGGATACGCAGACATCAAATTCAAAGTATTAATACACCTAGACACCGAAAAACTACGGAGCGCACTATCTGGACCTCGTCGTCGGTAACCTGTATATCGACTCGATGGATTTATTCGCTGGGTTGATAATAATAATAATATATATAATAATATTATAATAATATTATTTATTATCAAGATTATTTGATCAAGAAACACGGTACCTAATTTACTTAAATATAAAAATCTTCCTCCTGACCGATAAGTCTATCGACCTATAATTTACCTACCTACTAGATCGATAATAATGCGCGCACAATATCAAAACTGGCGATACTAGCACCGCCACCGCCAGTGGCGAAAAAGTGAAAGTGACGTTTTCTCTGATCACGTGATATTCTCTGATCACGTGATATATATATCGGCGTCAGTAGAAGGAGTATCTTAATATAAAATTTTCACATTTCGACTTTTGCTCGCAATATCTCCGCTCGTAGGGCACGTAGCGGAAAAATGAAAAGAACGGACCCCCCCCAAATCGACCCCAAGCTATCGATCAAGCCTATTTAGAACTTGATCCGTTCACTCGTTATCGAGATCTCAACATCTCGAGTACTTGCAAATCGTCGCGTCGCGTAAAAGAGTCACGGTTGGTCTCGCTCCGCGTGTACTTGGCGCGAGACACTACCGTGTCTCTTGATAAAAAAATAATATGCAGAATACTATAAAGCGCGATCTTTGCGTGACCTTTTATTTTCAATGAAAGACATTTTCAAAACACTATGAGAAAGCTACTCTTTGTAAAAAATATATACATGGAATATTAATTTTTACATTTGTAAAATTAAATACGTCTACAAAATGCAATCAAATTTTGTGAAATTTATTTTTCAACAATCAATTTCTTACATTATTCTGTGTATAAAAGTATTAATCGAAAAGTAAATGCTTTACAAAATATTATATTTTTTAATAAAGATAAAACTAAAACCAATTCGCTATCTGTATTTTAACTGGTATTTTTTTACTCTCGTACATATGAGGTGCTCACATTCGGGTCGGCTGAAGAGCATGACCACGAAAATCTCATTGTGTATATTTTGAAAGCATATAAATAGAGGAACATTTTAAGACTAAAACCAATTCGCTATCTGTATTTAATTGGTATTTTACTTTTATACGTATGGAATCCTCACGTTTGGGTCGGCTGAAAGAAATGAGTATGAAAATCTCATTGCGCATATTTTAAAAGCACATAAATTGTGGAACATTTTAAGACTAAAACCAATTCGTTATCTGTATTTTAACTGGTACTTCACTTTTGTACATATAGAATGCTCATGTTCGGGTCGGCCGAAGGAGATGAGCACGGAAATCTCATTGTGCATATTTTAAAAATACATAAATTGTGAAACATTTTAAGACTAAAACCAATTCGCTATCTGTATTTTAACTGGTACTTTACTCTTGTACGTATGGGGTACTCACGTTCGAGTTGGCCAAAAGCCAACGTGTTTTTATTTTTCCGCTACGTGCCCTACGAGATATTGCGACGCAAAGTCGAAATGTGGAAATTTTATATTAAGATATTTCTACTAACGTCGACGTCTCAATATATGACATATATATATCAGAGAAATGTAACTTTCACTTTTTCGACACTGGCGGTGCTAGTATCGCACGCGCATTATTATCGATCGATCTAGTAGGTAAATTAATAAGCGGAAATACTGCGACGCAAAGTCCAAAAGTGAAAATTTTATTTATTAAGATACTTCTCCGAAAGATACGTCGATCTCTCAATATATAACATATATATATATATATATATATATATATATATATATATATAATCAACCCAGCGAGTAAATCCATCGAGTCGATATATCGATCGATCGATATATGTTACGTGTACGTACTGCGTACTGCGCTCAGTGTAATCAGTAGGCCTGTTCGTTTTTGCTGCACTTCTGAACTAGTGCAATAAGTTAGAATGAAAAAAACATATATTTGTTTCGTTCTAACTTATCGCACTATGTTGCACTACTTCAGAAGTACAGCGAAAACGAACAGACCTAGTGTGTTCAGCCAGTTCAGCGCACTGTCAGTTAGTTAATAATAACCTAGAAATAATGACGATCGTAACCATCGTCGTGTGATAGTGATGATAGTGAAATACACACACACACACACACACACACACACACACACACACACACACACACACACACACACACACACACACACACACATTGACGGTAGGGAACTGATGCCGAGGAGATCCCGTTTACGCGAAGGAATCGTAAGTTATTATGTATATATATAGATATAGATACTACAGAAGTAACGCTTGCGTAAACGTAGTAATATACGTGACAGATAGTGCGCGCGCGCGCGCGCGTGTGCGTGCGTGTGTGTGTGTATGTGTGTGTGTGTGTGTGTGTGTGTGTGTGTGTGTGTGTGTGTGTGTGTGTGTGTGTGTGTGTGTGTGTGTGTGTGTGTGTGATCATCAATATGGATCAATGTTACAGTTTCCGATTAACGTGATCCTTCGATTAAACTCACTCTGCGTCTCTTTCTAATGTCCCCCTAGAAAAAGACGAAAAGTGAATTTAATCGGAGGATCACGTTAATCGGAGACTGTGACACATCAGCCCTATATCATATAATATATATATTTTTTTTTGTATAGATTAATCGGAGGAAGCCAGAAATCATGGAGCTTTTTTAGAAGGAAGGTGTATCTAAAATCACACATGTGTGCATATATGCTGTAATATAATAACATCAGCCCTATATCATATAATATTATTCTTTTTTTATCAGTCCTATATCATATTATATTATTCTTTTTTTATAGATTAATCGGAGGAAGCCGGATATCATGGAGATCTTTTAGAAGGAAGGTGCATCCAAAATCACACATGTATGCATATATGCTGTAATTTAATATTTGTGTTAAAACATAGTATAAATAATATGTTAAAGAATTTTTTAATTATTTATACTTGAATTACAGATATCGCAAAACCATCAGACGTGTATCAAGAAAAATTATAAGGGACAACTTTGTCGTTATTTATGAGCTTCTAAAGTTACTGGACTTTGGCTATCCTCAGATCACCAACAGCAAGATTCTGCAGGAATACGTTTTAGGATTTTATTGTAACTAAGGTAATATAAAATACAAAATGATAAAACTTATGAAGCAATATCACAATGTTGGCATGTTATTTTAACACGAGAAAATAGTATATTACACACCTAGGGCAGTAAAGTAAGAAATGTCTCAGATCACATGTAATTGTCGGCCGAGGCGAAGCCGAGGTCGACAAACATGTGATCTGAGGCTTTCTTACTTTACTGCCCGAGGAGTGTATACGATTTTTCTCATCGACGGAGCCGAAAAACGAGAACTTCGTCCCGCGCAGCGGGACGAAAGTTGTCGCTTTCGGCCCGGCGGTGAGAAAAAGCGAATTTCTGTTCACATTTGAAATTCACGATGATATTCGTGTTATGCACGATGCTTTTGTCGAAACCGAGGAATCACATGCCGGAAAAATTTTATATTTATCATTAAAAAAATATTTTGTATAACTCTCTTTTATGTTATTTCTCATCTCATTAGATCACGGTACGAAAGAAACAAACACATTTTTTCAGCGAGTAGACGGGAACCTTTTGATCCAACGAAAAGTTACGACAAGTATCCAGTGTCGGATAAAAATAGGAAGAAAGATAAAATCTGATAAACGTAGATTGAACGAATTGTCCAATTTCGTTTAAAGGATTCAGATTCAAACGACTGTAATTTAGTAGAGCTACATAATTGAGTAAATGAATTAAATATTATCACATAACTGAATGCATTAAAATCACAGTCCTTAAAAATACAATGTAGCTACAATATATATATATATATATATATATATATATATATATATATATATGTATGTATACAATCAATTGTACGATGAAACAAAGTTATTTATCTGGTTATAATAATATTTACAGTCCTTTGAATCTGAATCCTTTAAACGAAATTGGACAATTCGTTGGAGAATAACAAAAAAGAGAATTATACAAAGTATTCTTTTAATGATAAATACCTAAGTAAAACTTTTCCGGCATATGATTCCTCGATTTCGACAAAAGCATCGTGCATAACACGAATATCATCGTGAACGTCAAATGTGAACAGAGGCCCGCTCTTTCCTCGTGCCTGTTTGTTATATGTAAATAAATATCTAATCAAACTTTATTATTATATTACAGTTTTGCGAGTTGACTAATCCAAGCCACATTCCAATCAACGAGATTATTATCAACTCCTACGTGTAAGTAGATTTTAAATGTATAAACTTGAATGCATTTTTACTTAAATTCATATTTTATTTTAACCATAGGTTTAACTTTAGGCTTTCTTTTATCAAGACACACAATGTTATCTGTCTCTATTTATTACTAAACTATTAGAACTTAGATAGAGATTTGTGAAAAGTTAAGAACCCAGATAGCACAGCTGATCTTTATGAATTCATAAAGATCAAATTCAGATCTTTTTGAATTCATAAAGATCAGCTGTGCTATCTGGGAATAGATAAGCTAACTCGGTCTGATAATATCAAAATTTTTTATGTTTGGTGTACAGGAAAAATTACGTGCCGCCACTTTGAAGGAAGGCTTTAAGGAAATAGTGGAAATCAATTTTGTTCCGAATTTCCGTAACGAGCAAGATCGAAAACTGTACGAGATGTATTTACTTGAGAGTTAAATCCTAGATCATTTAAACAAATAAATCCTGCATGATGTAAACTGAATCGGACTATTTTTAATATAATAATGCTAGCAATAAATATATTTATTAGATTATCTATTGCCTAATCCATCAGCTGTTTATTTAAAATCTATTATTTATTATCTATTTAATATTGGTTATACAAGAAGAAATCTTGATTTTATTGATTGTACAGAAAGGTATTAGAAATTATACTACACCCGAGAAATAAATGGATACAATAAGGTCAGATGTAAAAATATATTATTATTTGTTATGAAATTAACTTGGGTACACTAACATAAAGATAAGATCATATTTCCAAATTTCAGATCTGATTATATATAATCATATAAAATTAGATCTTTTCATATCTATTAATATATTTTTACATCTGACTATATTATACATTTTTTTTCTCGAGCAGTAACGCTGATATTGGGCCTGTTCTTTTTAGCTAAACTTACACGTTGGAGAAAAAAAGAGAAAATTTTGCAAGAAGTTTAGCTAAAAAGAATAGGCCTATTATCATCCACGCAATTAATAAATTTCTAAAATTTGCAATAAGAAACATTTTGTAAATATTGTAAATATCGAGGCGATAGATCCTTAAAAACAATCCAGAAAATATAAACTATATTATCTCTGTTAACAATCATAATTTGATACTCATGTTCGGGTCGGTCAAAGGGGATAAACACAGAAATCTCATTGCGCACATTTTAAAAGCACATAAATTGTGGAACATTTTAAAATAAAACCAATTCACTATCTGTATTTTAATCAATTGTTTATATTTACAGATCATCTTAAATACTTCTTATGCTCGTTTTCACCAACGTCGTTTAACTTGAACCTTAATTCAATTAACTCTTGTCTGTTTCTAAGAAAGTCCATTAGAAAAAGACAAAGAGTGAATTGAACTAAGATTCAAGTTAAACAATGTTGGTGAAAACGGGCATTAGCTTGTAAAATGATTTGTACAGCATCCATAGATATTACAGATTGTTTTATTGGCGAAAAAATTTTTAAATGTGTGTTTAAGCGACTTTAAATATAAAAATAGATTATATAAATAAGCCTTAGTGCGCACTCAGTGTGCACTAGCAAGCGCCCGAATTTGTTATTATTTCACAAACATCGGTTAACTCTTTGTCTCTTTCTAACGTCTCCCTTACGTCCATTTCTACCAATGCGGATTAATGTTGATCTCGGTTTAATTTACTTTTTATCTTTTTCTAATTTTTAGAACTAAATAAACAGAGATTAAAGTTAATCAGCATTGGTAGAAATGGACATTAGAAAGAGACGAAGAGTGAGTTAACCTAAAGTTAAAAGTTAACCGATGTTTGTAAAGAAAAAACATTTTGTTATATATAATATATATAATAATAATAATAATTTAATATGTATATTATAACATACCTCAGGGCACACGAACCCAGAATTGCGTATGAACCACGCAGCGGTGCCCGACTCAAGAAATCCTATTAAACACATAAAACTATAATCTAAAAGAAAAAGCAAATACTTTACTTGTAAATTATTGTTAATACTTACCAAATTACTATATATATAAACACGTTTCACTACTCTTTTTTATTATATATTTCTGTATCTAAGACGGTTATCGCTTCACGCTTCACTGATCACTGACATAAAGCCTCTATCTATCTAAATCTATACTACCATAAACCAAATAAATCATGATATTACCATGAACAATCCCAATCGATAATTCCATTTCGCGTATCGTCGATAATGTTACCGATCATATAAAAAAGGAAATTGTGTATAATTCATAAACCGTGGATGAGCAGCTAAGTAAAGGCCCGGGCACATAGAAAAATTTAAACAGTAAGACGTAAGCAGTAAAGAAATCAACGGTACTGATTCGCTACCGCTATTGGCTGATTTGCTTAATGCTTTAGTTTTACTGTTTAAATTTTTCTATATGCCACGGCTTTAACAATTAAAAAGGGGAACACAGACTTTTACATAACGCATAATACGTAAGCATAAGAAAACTGATTGATCTATTTCCTTACATGCACATGTGTATGGACCAATCAATTTTCTTATGCTTATACATTATGCGTTGTGCAGAAGTGTGTGCACCCCGCTTAAATATGATTGGTTGGATCCTAAGATAAGAACCAATCACATTCTGTGTGCGTTCGAAAAAGCTATTAACGCTAAAAGCGCGCTCCCCGAACACACTCTCTATTGGTCGTGTTCAGCAGACCAAACCGCTCAGTAGCAGTCAAACGTGATTGGCTCTTACTTTAAAAACCAACCAATCAACGCAGAGTGTTGATAAGACGAACTCAACAGTTGTGTCTGCTGAACGCGGCCATTGTTACTTAGCCGCTGCAGTCGCCACGCGCACCACCGTCATTCGTTCATCAAACAACGTCCGCGAATGGCGCGAATCCACCCCGGAGATTTTTCTCGAACGGTCACGCGACACGCCAGTGAAGTCCACGTAAAAGTCCGCGTAATAACCGCGTGCATACTGGCATCTCCTAGTGATCGAGATTACACGGATCGGGGCTCGCGAGGATCAAGGGATTCTTCCCGACGCGAGTGCACGCGCGCGCACGTACGTACGTACGTACGTACATACACGTGTCATATCAAAAATCTTCATCTCCTTCTCGTCCGTTCATCTCGACTGGAATGGCAGATCAAATGGAGACAGTAAGTATTACGAAATCTTAAAATCTCGGGTACTCGCAAATCGTCACGTCGTGTAAAAGATTTATGGTGTAATCTCGCTTCACGTATACTTGGCACGAGACATTAACCGGTCTCTTGATTTATTATAATCGAAATATAATAATAATCCTTTTTTATTTTACAGGATGACGATATAATAAATGCGGCGGGAGATCAGATGGCACAATTAGAATTGGATAAACAGAAAAAGTTGGCTGCGACAACTACAGCGGGCACAGCGGCTGCGACAACTACAGCGGCTACGACAACTACAGCGGGCACAGCGGCTGCGACAACTACAGCGGATACAGCGGCTGCGACTATAGCGAGCACAGCGGCTGCGACAACTACAGCGGGCACAGCGGCTGCGACAACTACAGCGGTCATAACGCCTGCGACAACTCCGATGGCTGCGGCTGCAGCAACGGCTTTGCCAACTCCCACGAGACGTAAGTATATAAATATAATAAATAATATTACACACACACACACACACACACACACACACACACACATATATATATATATATATATATATATATATTTACAACTTGTGTCCGCTCGCGTAAATAACAAAAATCATAATCGTTAAATAATTTCTCTTTTTGTTACAGCTCGAAGATGGATGAAGAGCAAAAAAAAACCTCGCGAGTCATACCGCGGTGGATATAGCCGTGACCGTGGCCGTGGCCGTGGCCGTGGCCGCGAATCATATGGGAGTAAAGTAATTTACCAAACATTTAACCTATAAATTATAGGTTAAACATTTGATATATTACTTAGGGAAACGCGTGCACACGCACGCGCGCGCGCGCGCGCACACACACACACACACACACACACACACACACACACACACACACACACACACACTATACACAAAAAAAGACAGATTTTTTTTTAAACGCATTAATAATGTGTTATGTAAGATTTTCTCATGGTTTATTTTTTATTATATAATCTTAAAATTAAGTGCTTACATTTTTCGTTACATAAATCTCGTCTTAAAAATGTATCAAATCATCCAGTAAATTATCCTCATTCAGTATGATATTTTGTATCTGTCATATTCTAATTATTTTTAAGTTGTAGCGAGTTTCATGAGTAATCATGATCGTAAATTTTTATGCGATTTAATTTATGCGATGTACTTAATTTTGTATCTGTCATATTCTAATTATTTTTAAGTTGTAGCGAGTTTCATGAGTAATCATGATCGTAAATTTTTATGCGATTTAATTTATGCGATGTACTTAATTATAAAAAGGTAATTTTGTACAGTAAAACTTACGTAATAATTATTAATTAATGTACTAAATCTTTATACTATTGAAAAAGCTTTATACTCTCACATTTGTTTTTTTTCCGTTTATCCAACTGTTATCCTTAGAAAATCATTCCATTATATTATTCACTCATTAATTATTCACTCATATGTTAATACAGTTAAAAAAGTTACAAAAATAAAAAATCAAATACGTATATCATAATATCTTAATATCTCTATTCCTTGAAAGATAACTATCATTTGTTTAAAAGTAAGAAGCAAAACCTGAGTTTAATCGTTTTATGAATTTACGATTCCAATACTAAAAAACAGTTAGTGTTTTTTATATATACATATATAAACTTTAATTATAAAATAGGAACTACTATATATATGTATATATAAATAATACAGTATAGTAACTCCAAACAGAAAAAGAATAAAACTTAATACTTGGTTTCGCTCTGCATGATGTTTAGATTAATTTGAATAGTTCGATATGTTTCATCTAAGTTGCTATTCAAATTCATTCAAGATTATTCGCGTAGTGTGTCCTATATTAATATTTTTCTTTTACTGGTCAGAGAATTGTTCATTTAGTTCTATATCGGTATTTCATATTTCTTCGATTGGCTGCACAGATTCCTAAAAAGTTATT
This sequence comes from Temnothorax unifasciatus, assembly GCA_030770225.1. Classification (NCBI taxonomy): domain Eukaryota; kingdom Metazoa; phylum Arthropoda; class Insecta; order Hymenoptera; family Formicidae; genus Temnothorax; species Temnothorax unifasciatus. Next base: position 133,368 of record JASTWK010000320.1, read on the forward strand.
ATAAATAAAATAAAACGAAAAGAAGAATTGTCAATATTCACATCAGTTTCGTGAGTTACAGTATACTCTTAAAAATATGATAAATAAACATTATTACCTCTTTTGGTACCATTAATTCAATTATTTCTTCAAATTAATATTGGCCTTATGAATACCATTTAGTCAAGATCGGATAAAATGAATGGAGAATTGCATCTACGACGGTGAGACAATGTGAAACTCACTTCCGAATAGACTTCTTCCTCGATTTCAGCCAATCCCATTTGTACCAAATTATCCCCAATGTTCTATAAAAGAGCATTAATATGAAAGAGCATTTATAAGACTTTTACACAAACACGTGTGTAATACGTGTTCTAAGTTTTTCTTTTAGGAAAAATTATTTTGATGAACAATTTTCAAATGAAATATTAACATCAAATACAGCTTTCTAAGATATTTTTAAGATATGTCATTAAAATTAATTCCACGCAACAGTGTGAACACAACATTCACTACATAAATTATACAACAGCTGTTTTTTCCTTTTAAAATTTATCAACGCTTCACACTTATTGACGACTTGCATCTTTTATTTGCGATAAAATTTGACAAAGTTTCGATATTTATGATACAGCGCGATCATTCATATTTAAAAAATTTTCATAGAAAAATAGATATTTAAATTATATTTTTAAAACTGATAAAAGAAAAACCTATATAGATGTTAATACGTAAATTATTAGATTGTTTTAAAATCTCAATAAAATCGCACATTTGTGGCGCGATATTTTGCAGAAATCCAAGCATAAAACCAAAAAGTGTCAAAATTTAGGAAATTTTTTATACCCCTTTCTTACCTGATTGCTAGCCTTGTCGTACAGATCAATGCAAGGAATCACTGACCCTTTACGGTGAGGTTCTTGGCGTGCGATCACACGCTCTTTGTAGCCTTTAACTGTAGCGACAAGCGGTTCCCATTCCGCTAAATAAACAAATTCGGCGAACTTCTTGCAGGCTTTGGAAGTCCACTTGCCTCCTCTGAAAATAACAATATGTTTCATCGAAGGCGATCAATAACTGAAATGAAGTCATTGATCAGTGAGATTGATTATTATTGATTTACCGTGGCTTCACGTTTGCCAGCGAACACTCCACCGCCTGCTGTCGTAAGCTCAACATGTCTGTACGGAGTTCCAACATATCATCTTCATGCACGATTTTCACATGTCCATAATCCACAAGAAAGACTTGGTACATAGGGGAGTTTATGACGGACATTACTTCTGCACGATACAACTTGTTGTCATATTTATGTCTAAATGCTACCATTTGGCCTTTTGTTATCTAGAATTAATAACCGGTTATAAACGATAGATATAATTGAACTATATTATTAGTGATAATATAATATTGTATGTACAACTCTAATCTATCTCTCGTTTATATTTATTTTAAATATCTTGCTACAGCAATATATTAAAGTTAATCGAGTCACGTCTCTTCCGCTTACCGTTTTCAAAATATGGAGCTTGCAATTTTCCTCATTACTGTAATATTCCGTCATCTCGGATACTAAGTGCTGTAACTCAGCGTTTGCACGATTGATCACTTGAATCCAGAACAGATTTGGCGACTTTATCGCAGATACATATACTTCCATTGAACCATCTATTAATATTAAAATTTAATTGTAATACAGTATCAAACATGAACTTTAATGAAATGCTATAAATTATAATTTACAAAAATCAAATGTTTCACAAATACAAGTTGTTTTTATTACGTACTTTGTAATGCAGGAGTTAAAATAAGATGCTTAGATGCTCTAGTATTATTGTTACTTGAAGACGATTCAGATATTCTTTTCATTGCAACATCGCAATTTGATTCAATTTGAGATTTAGCCTCTTGAATTTTACTTTCTATCAGACTAGCGGCTAACTTTACTTGTTCATCAGTCCCCCTTATTACTATATTTCTGTTTTTACCTATAAAAAATAAATTACCACGATTACTACAACAATTGCTATTATAGATTCTAGCAGAATTAATACAGAATAATCAAAAAAGAATTAATTGTATATCATAATATATATAGTTAACAATGAAACAAAATATATTAATCAAGACAAATCGTAACAAACACGTTAAAATGATATGTACCTTTGTATTTAGCAATAGCTTCATAACCAATGATTTTTGCACCAGAAGACTTTTCTATTTCTTCCATAGCACACCTATCTTTCTCTATGATTTCTCTGCAAACATCATATGGCACTAAATAATCATAAATATCACTATCAGGACTCTCTATCATGTCTTCAGTATCAGGATCTCTACGATATACAGGCATTTTTCCAGATGAAAGGTACATCTTTAGCCGACATTCAGTGTCGAATTTTTCCTGAACTCTGTCTTCTATTTCTATAACGGCTGATGCTATTTGGTCAGCAGTTCCCTTTATTGTAACCTTTTTCTTCCATCCAACTGCAAAGAATTATAATTGTTACAGTAACATGATACAGTAACATAAGTAATACTATCGTTACTCAATATAAATTATGTACGTACTAGTTTCAGGAGGATCATTCTCAACCGTAACTTTTACGCCGTGGGTTTTTTGAATATGTTGCGCAAATTCATCTGGACTTCGAAAAACTCTTTCAGAGGCTTTGAAAGACAGGAACATTTCAAAGGTTTCGATGACAGGTTGATTCTCTACTATATTTTGTATCATACCCTGCGCCGAGGTAATGTTTTTCATGTCGTCGGACCATATGTGACAGATACGTTCTGAATCATATGTGATTTCCTTATCCATTTTGATGCGCGTGTTGGTTAACTCTTGGATATTTCTTATCACAGTACCACCTTTACCGATAACAGCGGGTACATACTTCTGAGGTATTGTCAATTTTACACAGACTTCCTTGCGTTTGGACTCTCTCTTTGCTATCCGATCATATTTCTTTCTATCATCATCATCATCCTGCGACACGATATTAATAGATAAATTTGAGAGATTTAACAGATAAATAAATTAATAGATAGATTTGTATTTAGCAAACAAATAAACTTTACTGAATTTTACATAGACAGATTTGTATTCGAGAAAAAGTGGCATAAAGAAATTTTGTAATAAGAATGCAAACTTCACCTTCTCAAGCAGATTAAACAACACAAGTGCCACTGACAGTCCAAAAGTTGTTAGAGATATGCCTAATAAAATCGGCAATACCGACTGTCTGTTCACACTTGATATCCACTTCATTTTTCTATGAATTTAACCACAATGATGTATCTTGATGTAATGTATAATCTCTGCAACAAAATATAAAAACATTGAAAACATACATGTATTATTTATATAATTAATAATTTATACATATTTATATACTAATTTACATAATTAAAAAATATATATTTCGCATTTTTTTTCATACGTACTTTTTATTAATACGTAAAAAGGTATTGATCGAAAGAAACAGAAATTTTCTCAGCAGTAACATGTGATTATCTTACGTTTTCGGCGTAAAATTTAAAATCTTCGTCAGAAGACATCTCAGCTTCATCTTCGTCTTAAATCACATAACATTCAGAGCACTGGGCAGAAATCACATATATATATTTACGTCAAACCGCATAAAGGAGCTTTCCAGCAAGTGACACAAGCCGACACAAACGTTCGTTCTATCTTTCTTTTTTGACAATGAGTAACAAAGATAAAATGATACCTGTGTCGACTTGTGTCGCTTGCTGGAAAGCTCCCATAAGTGAATCTCGCGTTTTATGTAAAATTTGTAAGAACCCGGTAATCTAACCTATACTACGTTTACGCGAGCGTTACTTAATTCTGTAGTAACTTTACGAACAATACGATAATTCCTCCGCATAAACGGGAGATTTTATAGTAACTACGATGATATCGTTCGTATAAGTTACTACAGAATATTCACGTAAACGTAAACTATTATAATTCCTGTCACATGCACTTAGTCGCGTAAAAAAGTCACGGTGCGGTCTCGCTTCGCGTCGTATAACAATAGGATAATTATATGTAAACCTTATCAGAAAAAATATTTATTGTCGCGTCGCGTGTAAAGAGTCACGGTCGGTCTCGCTCCGCGCGTACTTGACGTGGGACACTACCGTGTTAGGTTAGGTTTTATTTAACTGTGACAGCGCACTGTCCGCACTGTCCGCACTGTCTGCACTGCACTGCACTGCGATACTAACGCCGCTGGCCGCCAGTGTCGAAAAAGTGAAAGTGACGTTTCTTTGTTATCTCTGTGTTATATGTGTGTTATAATCGGCGTCAGTAGAAAAGAAGAAGAAGGAGTATCTTAATACGAATTCAAAGTATTAATACACCTAGACGTCGAAAACTACGGAGCGCACTATCTGGACCTCGTCATCAGCAACCTGGGATACGCAGACATCAAATTCAAAGTATTAATACACCTAGACGTCGAAAACTACTGAGCGCACTATCTGGACCTCGTTGTCGGCAATCTGGGACACGTAGACATCGAATTCAAGGTATTAATACACCTAGATACCGAAAACTACGGAGCGCATTATCTGGACGTCGTCATCGGCAACCTGGGACACGTAGACATCGAATTCAAGGTATTAATACACCTAGATACCGAAAACTACGGAGCGCATTATCTGGACGTCGTCATCGGCAACCTGGGACACGTAGACATCGAATTCAAAGTATTAATACACCTAGACACCGAAAACTACGGAGCGCACTATCTGGACCTCGTCGTCGGTAACCTGTATATCGACTCGATGGATTTATTCGCTGGGTTGATAATAATAATAATATATATAATAATATTATAATAATATTATTTATTATCAAGATTATTTGATCAAGAGACACGGTACCTAATTTACTTAAATATAAAAATCTTCCTCCTGACCGATAAGTCTATCGACCTATAATTTACCTACTAGATCGATAATAATGCGCGCACAATATCGAAACTGGCGATACTAGCACCGCCACCGCCAGTGGCGAAAAAGTGAAAGTGACGTTTTCTCTGATCACGTGATCTCTGATCACGTGATATATATATCGGCGTCAGTAGAAGAAGAAGGAGTATCTTAATATAAAATTTTCACATTTCGACTTTTGCTCGAAATATCTCCGCTCGTAGGGCACGTAGCGGAAAAATGAAAAGAACGGACCCCCCCCAAATCGACCCCAAGCTATCGATCAAGCCTATTTAGAACTTGATCCGTTCACTCGTTATCGAGATCTCAACATCTCGAGTACTTGCAAATCGTCGTGTCGCGTAAAAGAGTCACGGTTGGTCTCGCTCCGCGTGTACTTGGCGCGAGACACTACCGTGTCTCTTGATCCAGTTTTGTTCGCAGATATAATACCTCCTTTTTTTGATTTGCTTCGAATCGAACTATTCTGTGAGCATTGCGTAGAACGCAATTCTAAATTATTCTTGGTAATTACAGCTGGTGATACCACTTCCTGGAAAATAAATGAAAACTGGAAATACAACTAGAAATAATATAACAAGTTATGTTTCTGCAAAGTACAACTTCTGAGTCACATTTGTAAAAAAAATTAAAATTTTTGTACTACAAACAGTACAAACTTACTTTTTCCTTTAAATCATGTACTTTTTCTGTATTTGACAAAACAACCTTATCACTACGTTTTTCACCTTCTTCGTGATTATCTGTCATGCCTTTTAATTCATGTTGTTTGTCGGACTTATTCTTATCTATTTGTGGTATTGATTGTTTCAAAGTGCTGTTACTGGAATCTTTTACAGGAACTAACGATTTCTGTTAAAAATATAAATGATAAAATATAAACTTATATTATTGTATTTTTTAAACTAAAACTATAATTATAAACAAAAATGTATTTACCTTTATCTGATTCTGTTTCTCATTTTTTCCATCTTCTGTACATAACATTCCTCTTTTTTTTAAATTCTTGCTTAGAACATTATCTTTTACTTTGACTGTTTTGATTACATGACTATTGTTAGTATTTAGTGACAATTTTTTACTATTATCTTTTTCAACTAATGCAGTGTCTAATTTCTTGATTTTTGCAGCAATTCTGTTTTTTATATCGTCTCCTTTTAAGCTCTGAAAAGATTTAGTGTAATTTTTTGTTTAAAGTCTACTTTGGAAAAAAAATAAAATATTTTCAAAAATGTATTTATAAAAAAGTTACGTTTTTGCCGTCAATGTCTGATGATTCACTCTCAAGTTCTGTTGCTGAAATGCAAAGATTCAGAGGCGAAAACTCTACTCTTTTACATTTTATTTTTACGTCAACTGCTTCTTTGGTTTCTATCATATAAAAACAGATATTTAGTACAAAATGCTCGTGATTATTTTCGTAAATATAAATATATATTATATACATGCATAATATTAAAGTGTACAAAATAATATATTTACTATTATATTATAAAATATAGTACTCTTTAGTATATACTTGTTTATTTTAAAAAATAAGGCCAATTATATACACTACATTATAGTATGCAATTATATTACTTTATACTTGGCAATTATATATGATCTTTCATAAATTTAAATGATTATATAACGTCTGATATTTACTGTAAAGTCTTACATAAAGGAAAATCTTACAAATAATCGTTTAACATTAGTATTTTATTGCCAGTATCAATACGGTGCAATGTTGAGTGCTTTCCTATTTGTAATGTCACGATACAAGCATTATGCAAAATTCTAACCTAATTTAACCTAACTATATTCTATGATAATAAATATAAGATAATAATGCTTATTCCGTTGACTTGTACCATTAAATAGAAAGCATTAATTTACCAATTATCTTTAATACTTTACAAACAATATTTTCCAACGTAAAAAAATGAATAAATGTTACTAATATTAATTAATATGGAGTAATGGAAAGAAAGCTAATCTTAAGAATACTATATTCTTACTAAGGGCCAATTTCTTCACCGTTGGATAACTCTATCCTTCGGTTAACCTCACTCTTTATCTCTTTCTAACTGCCCCCTTAGAAAGAGATGAAGAATGAGGTTAACCAAAGAATAGAGTTATCCGACAGTGAAAAAATTGGCTATAAGAGATTAAAAATTTTTAGATACATTTTTAGTTTCTTACTCTAATACTATACTACACATACCTTCTAGAATTGCTTTCTGTTGCATTCTTCCTATTATTCCGTAATAAAAATGACCATCATCCCATTTAATTTGGTATTTTTTATCGTATTGAATGTCTTTTATATTAAAATCCACTATGTCCTTTGTATCCACAATTGCTTTTACGCCGTCTTCAAATTTAACGTAAGTGAACATGTTTGTTGCCGCTCGACAGTGTTAATACGGAAAATGGAGGGAAATCTTTCTGCCAGATCTCTGTGCGCATGCGTGGTGCGTGGACTATATAGCGATGCGCGTATTTTTCTACAGGGACGCTCCGTCTATTATATGTGTATGTTGATGATCCATATACGCTTTACACAATCTGAATTCTATAAACAATTCTATAATTAATTCAAAATTAAATAAAATGGATAAAGATAATGTATCTTTAAAAAGGAAAAGATACAATAAACTTTTTTTGGATAAAAATAGTAAAATTCCGTTAGTAGCTAAACAAACTTGGAGACGGTGGCAGGATTATAGTAAACGTATGTATATGTATATGTGTGTGTGTGTGTGTGTGTGTGTGTGTGTGTGTGTGTGTGTGTGTGTGTGTGTGTGTGTGTGTGTGTGTGTGTGTGTGTGTGTGTGTGTGTGTGTGTGTGTGTGTGTGTGTGTGTGTGTGTGTGTGTGTGTGTGTGTGTGTGTGTGTGTGTGATATTAATATTTTGTATTTATATAAAAACACACACACGTACACACACACGCGCGCGCGCGCGCGCGCGTATATGTGTCCTATATAAAGACTATTATATATATAATATAATTAATGCTTAAGGATAAATTGCACATGCACACGTATATTTTATTCTTCAATCAATATGTGTGTGTGTATGTATTATACATATAATATATACGAGTATACACACATGCATAATTTGTTATTTAATCAATAATAATATGTGTCTTTTTACAGACAATCGTAGTGATTATGAATCAAAGAACCGTATTTACATTTTAAAAAAGATTATATTGAAACATCTAAATTAAATACTACTTTACGTAATAATACGTACAAAAGCGAAGAGATGCTTGTCTCTGAAGAAATTAATGATACTGCTACGAATTGTGACGGATGCAACAACAATGAAAACGAAAAGATTTACTCTATAGATGAAGATCTATTCCAGAACAGATGTATGGAGCAAGGAATCGAGGATAATAATCCTTGTCATACTGAAGCAACAATTATTAATGTCGCAAACATAAAACATGACAATACCATAATGTTTGAAAGTTCTAAAACAACTGTTGATGAAGTTGTGCAAATGATACACAGTTACTGTGTTCGTTTCAATAGTTCAGATGAAGCAAGGTTTGCCTTATTTAATATGGCAAGTATTTGGGCGGGTCCTAAGTTTTCAAATTTCATGAATTCGAAATATATGATAAGCAAACGTTTGGATCCTCCAGAAGAATTATTTCAATATATATTTTATTGTAGTAAATGTAATTGTTTATTAGACAAATTTTATAGAAAAGATTTGTTAACAACTACTTATCGGCATTGCGAGAAATGTCAAGAGACATATAAAATGAGTACTAATTCTTCCAACTGTTTCGTAAGTACAGATGTAAAATATCAAGTACAGGTTCTTTTACAAAATTCAAATGTGCGCAAATTATTATTTCAAAACATTAAGGATATTGAGAATAGGCTAAAAAATAAAAATTTAAATATCGTTGATATTCACGACGGTGAATTATATAGAAGACTTTACAATAATAAACGCGAAAAAACAGTATTATTAACTTTTAATTTTAATTTAGATGGTGCACCTATTTCTAAAAGTAGCAAAAGTTCTATGTGGCCCATCCAACTAATAATTAATGAATTGCCGCTAAAAATACGGTTTAGAAATATACTACTTGCAGGAATATGGATTACAAACTCTGAACCTAGCTCACAATTTATGAATTTATATATAAATGTTTTTATTAATCAGATTCGTGATTTGATGACAAATGGTATTGTCATAGACATAGAAAATGGTCAAAAATGTAATTTTATATTACAACCCCTTTGTTCATCGGTTGACTCTGTTGCCCGGCCTATAATACAAAATCGCTTCCAATTTAACGGTTATTTCGGCTGTAGTTGGTGCTATCAGTATGGGGAGTATTTCAACGGTGCTATGCGATACCCTTTTATGGATGATGATCCGCCTTTAAGAGATCATGAATCATATATTAAAGACATGAAGTACGTTGAAGAAATAGGCAGACCATTTAAAGGTGTTAAAGGTTTCGCAGAAATTACTCAATTGGAAAATTTTGATTGTGTTTGGGGATTGCCGTTTGATTATATGCATGGTATTTTGCTTGGTGCTGTTAATACTTTATGGACAAAGTTTTGGGCAAATAACAAAAAAGAAGAATATAATTTATCCAAAAGTGATATAAGAAACATTGAGAAACGATTGTTAAGTATTAAACTACCTAGTGAAATTCACAGATCACCACGATTATTTAATAGTGGAAAATGGAAAGCAAGTGAATGGAGATCTTGGCTATTATATCTTAGCATTCCATGTCTTTTAGGAATAATGAAAACAAAATATTTAAGTTCTTTTGCGCTTTTAGTTCGTTGCACACATAAGCTTTTATCTGAAAGTATAACAATAGAAGATTTAAGACAATGCAAGATTGATCTTATGTATTTCACTGCGCAATGTGAAGAATTTTATGGAAAAAGTAGTATGAATTTCAATACTCATGCATTACTTCATGTTGTTGATAACGTATATAAAAGTGGCCCACTTTCTTCGACTTCTGCTTTCCCTTATGAAAATGGAATTTTTGTGCTAAAGCAGAAATTAACTGGTCCGAAAGGAGCTTTAATACAAATGTCTAAACGTCTAATCCAGAAAACTATTTTAGAAACCGAGTTGTTAAGTACATCTGATAATAAACCTTCCCGCTTCTGTAAAAATATTTTGCGTAATCATTTTATATTGAAAGAAACAGAGTTGAAAACCAATTCAGGTGTAATTCTTTTAGCGGAAGATAATAATCTAAATACAAATATTAAACAAGTTTTAAATAATAATTTTGCTAATATAAGATTAGAAGATGTAAAAGCTTTTAATAAAGCAGTTTATAAAAATGTCATATACACTACTACTTGTTATAAAAGAGAAACAAAAACTAATGACAAATTTTTTGAAAGTTTAACTGGTGATATAATTGAAATATTCAAAATTGTTTTATATAAAAATGAATCTTATATTTTAGGATATAAACATAATGTACAGTTTCTGTGTATAGAGAACGTGATAATTGATTCATTTTTTAAGATAATATCTAAATCTCATGATCTCCATTTATTTGCTTTTCAAGATATCAAGAAAAAGGTTGTATATATCAACGTCGAGAATGGACCATACTTTTGTCGAATGCCGAACACTTATGAGATCCAATAATATTTTCCGTGATATTATACTTGTATTTTTCAATATAAAATATGAAATATCTTGTCAGGGTATTCACTTTTTCATAATTTTACCTTAATACTTTTTTACATAGAATAATGAGTAGAATCGATTATAAAAAAAGAGAAATATTTAAATAAATTCAATACATTCTGCAAATATACTGATATGCTTGTGTGTAATGATTAGTATCTATCTTTAATCGATGAATCTCGTTAATTCAGCAAAATTATTAAAAAGTGAATACTTTTGTAGAATATAGTATTATTTTATGCATAAACTAAACATAAGTTTGTAACTTTTTTTCAAAAAATATTTCTAAATTTATTTTCTTTGTTTCCTTGCAAAATAAACTCTGCAAATATTGATTGGATTATACTCAGCAGATTATAGTCATCAGATACTAATGTGCTTACGTCATCCATTACTGCACTGCAGTTGTCAATTTACACATAGAAGAATTCGCTATAATTCACTACTCCTCCATGCACTTCTTTTTCTTCTTCCTCTTTTTTAAACTGTCAAGTATTAATATTTAACTCTATGTCATCTATGTCATCAGATACCTAAAAATAAAATATGAATTTTTAACAAGAAGCAAATAAGTAGATACACTACAGGTAACAATAATTGCTAAACATGATTTAATAAAGACATAACAGGAAATAAATGTTTCTTTGGAATATCTTGAAGAAGTTGATTCAAGTTTTCTTCTTAACTTTTAGAAGAGCTTTTAGCATTTGAAAACTAAAGATATTCATATTGTCTTTGTTTCATAACCAATATAGGCTGCGGTCCACTTGACGCTACTTCTTCTTCTTAATAGCTGGCACCTGCCTCAATACGTAGACAATATGGCCAGGGTGTATATGTATGTGCGTAAGTGTGATTGTGCGTATGTGTCCGCGGTGTCTTGAACTGGGATTAATGCCGTGGGTTCGTTGGGCCCAAGGAACTGCGCGGATCACTTCCCCCTGCGGCCCACTTGATGCTACAAATGCTTCGAAGCATTCCTCTTCTCTTTTCTTTCAATGAAGAAAGAAGGAGAAGAAGAACGCTCCAAAGCATTTGTAACGTCAAGTGGACCGCAGCCATAATCATGTATATAAGTTAACTATATGTCTATTAGAAATAATTATTAATTAAAATATAAGTTATGTGTGCTTAAATGTGTGTGTATATAAAAATTTACCTTTTAATAACTTGGGAATAAGAAGGAAATTATTAGTAATAATATTTTTAAATTGTTTTACATAACCGTGTTATAAGGCCTGATGGGCACACAGGAAAACTTAAGCAGTTAAAACGTAAGAGTAAGGAAATATCAGCCAAACACAGTCAAGAAATTAAGACATTACATAAGCGGTATCCAAACTGTAATTGATTTCTTTATTACTGCTTACGTTTTTATTTCTGAAGATTTTCTATGTGCCCGGGCCTTTTAATACAGAGGTTATAATGAAAGTGAGACGTACGGTTTCTCTATTAATAAATCTATACTAATGACAAGGTTGCGAAAAGTGAGATGATATTATATGCAATATATACCATACGGTTAGGTTAGGTTATACGGTTAGGTTACATCAAGTTCGGCAATATCATGAAAAACAGTTAAATACAACGAAATTAGTATAAAATATAACACAAAATTAATAAGAAAACAAACCAGAGAGGTGTAACAAAAGGAAGGCGTGAACGCGGATCAACTATACGCCCAAGGCCGTCCCAGCGAACGTGACGGTTCAGATAAGTGGAGGACAGGCTTCTCGAGGTCTTTTTCCACCCTCCTTATTTGCGCGAAATGTTGAAAGAGAAACGTGCCGGAACTTTTTCACAAAGTCTCAATTTTCCACAAGAAACTCGGAACACAACCATGCCGATCAAGAGTCCCAGCGAGTATTCAAACGCACTGCGTAGTTAATTGTCAGACACGAGCCGCAACCAATCATAGTCAAGTATTCTCACAATGGCCGCGTTCAACAGACACAACTGTTGAGATGTCGTCTTATCATATGCTTTATGCTGATTTGTTGGGTCTAAAAGTAAGAGCCAATCACGTTTGATTGCTATTGAGCGGTGTGTCCTGCTGAAAGCGCCCAATGTAATAAGAATGCTTGACTGCGATTGGTCGATTTCCTTGAGCGGCTAGAAGCAATTGAATATGATTTGCTGGATCCAAAGATAAGGACCAATCATTATAAAATAATAATAAATGCATAATATCATTGTCTATGATTGAGAAAGATCAACTTATTGTACAAACTTTCATATTTAATAATATTCAGTTTTTATAGATTATTATAGCAAATACAATTTTTATAGAATATGATAGCTTTTGAAGTTTGTTGTAAAAAGATATTATCAGCAATTTATCATAAAATAATAATAAATGCATAATATCATTGTCTATGATTGAAAAAGATCAACTTATTGTACAAACTTTCATATTTAATAATATTAGGTTTTTATAGATTATTATAGCAAATACAATTTTTATAGAATATTATAGCTTTCGAAATTTGTTGTGAAAAGATATTATGAGAAATTTATCATAAAATAGTAATAAATGCAAAATATCATTGTCCATGATTGAGGAAGATCAACTTGTATAAACTTTCATATTTAAATTGTTATTCAGTTTTTATAGGTTATTATAACAAATACAACTTTTATAGAATATTATAGCTTTTAAAGTTTGTTGTAAAAAGATATTATGAGAAATTTATTATAAAATAATAATAAGTACATAATGTCATTGTCCATGATTGAGAAAGATTAAATAATTGTACAAACTTTCATATTTAACATTATTGAAAAGAATAGTATTATAAAATATTATTGAATTATATAGAAAGTCTATGTACTACGACATTGGTAATAGATTTGTCATATTAGTTAACATTGATATTCTTTCCATTTCTATAAGATCCCTTCATTTTCTATCAATTATTTTAAGCAGGGGAGTCCCAGCAGCACTGAAGGTTGGTCGAGACCTGAAAAAGAAAAACGCGACATTAATAAAGACATTATGATAACCGAAGACGAGATATATAATGAGTTTTTTATAATTTATGTAACGATCATAATAGTTATGATTTGCAATAGCTTTTTGTTAACGTACTTGATATTGACACACAGAGGTTGTCGTGATTTCAATATTCATATTGCTCTGCCGAATGAGCAAATGTGACAGCAAAACCGGAGTAGAAATAATAGCGAAAGTGATATCTCCGAGTAAATAGTATAACGTTAATTTTATGTTGACCGAGGTCAGTTTTATCTTTTATTTTATTTCGAAAAGATTATATTCTCGTTGAATAGCGCCTAGAGACAATATTATTAAGTGTTCATAGTTTTAAGATAGATATATATAAATATTTTACTTACCAAAGGCGTAAAGAATAAATATAATTTTGATAGACAAGCAGGTTAATGTAATTCAGATGTCAAAGACTAATGTGAAGCAGAGCTGCCAATTCTAGACCCCAGCCTGACTCGTAAATCGAGTGGTGGGGATACTACGCGCGCTCGGCGGTCCGTCTTCGAGCTTCGTCTATAGCTTCGGAATACTAGACGAGGACAGTCACATTATGTTCTGTCTCCTTCTCGCGCGCTGAATCCTTCCGTACTACCAGTCAGCCTGGTAAACAGCGAGAAGCCTCTCGTGAACGCGAGGGAAGGATTTTTTCGGCGGTGCGGCGCGACGCGACGAAATGCTCTCGTCTACTATCCGCGAAGCTATGTACATATAAAATTATAATTAATATAAAATATAAAAAAAATATAAAATATAATTAATATAAAATATAAAATAAAATATAAAAAAATATAATTAATATAATTGTATAATAGTTTTCCTTGTCACTTAAGAGGTACTATTATGACGCGTTTTTTTTTTTAAGTGGTGTCCCCCGTAGGCCTATTTCACTAAAAAATAACACTATGAAATGATCGTAGATCGTAGCTTGTCAGGGGGAAAAATAAAATTATGTAATATAAGAAATTGAATATGATATATAAGAAATTGCACACTTATTGCTCGTCAAAAAGATAAATAAAATTGTGTAATATAATATAAATATCGCATATACAGCTCGTCTCAGAAAAAATAAAATTAATAATTTAATAAATATAGTAAATAAGCTGTAAATATAAAAATAAAATAAATAATAAATATAAATAAATATAATATATGTATAATAAATTATATATATGTATAATAAAATATATAATTTATTATACATATATTATATTTATTTATATTTATTATTTATTATATATATATATATAATAAAATTATATAATACATATTACATAATATTAAATATTATTTCTTTTACATAGCTGTAACTGATATAATTGCTTTGCTATTAAAATTTCAGCGACAATGTTTCATATACATATAGCGAGTGTGACGATCATAACACGCGCGTTAACGTTGAATTATGAAAGCGTTTTCAGTCGAATTCCACGTGATAAACACCTGATAAACATCTGAGGCGACAATAGCTGATCGGCTGTCAAGACGACCTCAAAATCAGCTGAGTCCTCTTAGACAAAAGGACCGAGACAGTTGACTGTGCTCCTCAGTGACAGTATATCTAATATTATAACTGTTAAATTATTTTGAATTGTGCTATTGGCGAACTGACGAATCTTCGTCTCGTAAAGATCAAGTGACGAATTATATTCAGGTATTTCTGTTTTTAATCTGTTTAAATAATCCTAGTCCACCACATTTCAGTCCAGTAGACCGCTGAATATTAATTAGAATAAAAATTACAATGCGACAAAGTGAAGCAGTCTCACGGACCGGAGTGTGGCGACTTAAGGACTCGAAAATAAGTGTGACTAGCTAGCGTTAATTTTATTTATCACACTTGTTTTATACTCTGTTTTTAGATATTTTAATTTTAACATGGAAACAATTAATAAATTAAAGAAAAATCTGAAGCCAAGATTTTCGGAAGCTTGGCTTACAAGGGGAGGGCACGACGTTGCCATCCCCGATTTGGCTAAAATTTTACGTACGTGCAGTACTTAAAAAGAAAGTCTTATGGACCAAGCCGTAGGATGCACTTCTCAAGCATCTTCGAGAAAAAGCGATTTGAATATTTGCGTGCATCACTAGTAGCTTAACAGTTTACGAGTCTCCAACCGAAAGCGTGGCGCAGCGGGTAGCGCGCCAGTTTCATAAGCGCGAGATCGCTGGTTCGAGTCTCGCTGCTGGCTCCTTTTTTTTTTAATGTTTTTTTATATATTCAATATTTATGCTCTGATTTCCTGCGACTCGGGAGCTATGCGTTCTGTTTTTTTTTCTTCTTTCAAAGGGAGTGAGAGAGAAAGAGAGATTTTCATACTTCATACTTCTATTCTTTTTTTCAATCCTTTTCAAAGAGTGATCGGTAGAGAATACTGGTTGGAAAAGGTTATAGTAGAAAGGATGAGTAAATCAAGTACTGAAAAATAGAAAACTTCATTATTTATTCACATGTGTGCACGCGATATTTATTACTTATTAATTGTCAGAAGGCGATGAATCAGTACATGAATCGGGATGATATTCATCGTAAAAACATGGAAAACAATACGTTATAAAACATCGTGCGCATCGTATAAAAGCTGCTTTTTTACAAGCGCAAGGATTTTTGAGAATGTCAGTGGGGAAACATACTTCATTTACGTTCATGAAAACTTCTCTTTCATCGGAAAGTTTTGCAGCGAACCACGCGTAACGCAACATTTTCGAAAATACTGGTGCTGACAACTGATTGTGAACAATCGATTGAATTTTTATACAATCTTCCCGGGATGCTATCTCGCGATTTTGTTCTATAAGGTGGGAACAATTTTGTAGACGCTTTATAAAATTTTTCACTTGTCTGTAAAAGTATACATCGCAAGGCTGAACAAGAGGCGTGCACTTCGGAGGAATAACTTTAATTGTGCACGTTCCTATACTCTCGTCATTTTGAAAAATTTCATCATACAAGCTCGGATTCGTTTGACCTCCCCAAGAATCTATCAACAGCAGAAATTTCTCCTTTCCTACATATAATAATAACGTTTCTTTTAAAAATTTTGTGTACAAATAAGTCGTAAGCTTTCCCGATTTTGATGACGTTACAACGACGTTTTTGTACTTTTTCACCATTTCGTCCACACGTTCCTGTACCCTGGGTCCAAAGTTTCCTGTTGATTCTTGCAAACATACAAAAACTAATGGCAACAATTTCCCAGAGAGAGTCATCGCATATTGCGCTGTATATGAATGTGTTATTTTATTAATATTGTGTTTCTTGACGAGGACAGTTTTCGACCCTTGTTTGGCAAGACTTCGGTTGAACGTCGATTGATACTGACAGCCTGAAAAAAAAAATATATATATATGTATATTAATTTATTAACATAGAAAATGATTTTCTCCGCAAATTTCTTTTTTTTTCAAAATTACCTGTTTGATCTGTATTAATGACAAAATCTTTATCGAAATGTGGGATGAGAGCTCGTGCTTGGATACGGAAATTCTCTGCAGCGGCTAGTGTTTCTTCTAATGAAACTGTTTCCCTTTCGCTGACGTACTTCGTGATTTTCCTTTGACGGATTTTGTGGTTTCTCTTGAATTTTTTTACCCATGATTCGGACGCTTTAAAATCGAAATTGGTGAATTGACTTGCAGCAGTTAAAGCCCATTGCTGTAAATTTCTCGTAGTGACTTGCTGAAAGTTCTCTCGAGCCTCAACAAAACGATCATAGGTCCAAGAATTGATGGTAGAATATTTGTCGATCTTTGTTCCTCCATGTTTAATATCTTCTTCCCATCTTTTCAAGTCCCGTAGGCTTTTCAAGCGTAAACAACCTTTTTTTTGTAGGGTCTTTAAATTCCATTTAGGATGTTGCTTTGCGATATTCACGACTTTGATTTTGTAATCGAGATCAATATATTCCGCCGCCTTCTTCTTTTTCTCCTCCACTACAAAATCCTCGTCATCCTCATCAACCTCGTGGAAAACATTCTCTTCGTCAATCTCGTGCAGTAAAATAAGCTCCTCATCCGTTATTAGCTGTTTTTCACCAAGCATTTCGACAGCACCATGGTACAGTTCTTCTCCGATTAACATTGCTTCTTGAGAAATTGAAGAAGACGATTCCGTCGCGACAAGATCATTTTCGAGAAGAAGCTGTTCGAAATACACCACTGCATCTTTCAACCGTGTTTTCGCTACATCACTATGCAGCGAATTATCGTACATTTCACTGTCCGGTGTTGTTGACGAACCGGGCACTGACTCCATTTTATTGTTAATGTCGTGTTGTTATTCCGAAAGCTAACTGTGGAATGACTGTTTTGGAGAAATTTCTGCTGTTGATAGATTCTTGGGGAGGTCATACGAATCCGAGCTTGTGTGATGAAATTTTTCAAAATGACGAGAGTATAGGAACGCGCACAATTAAAGTTATTCCTCCGAAGTGCACGCCTCTTGTTCAGCCTTGCGATGTATACTTTTACAGACAAGTGAAAAATTTTATAAAGCGTCTACAAAATTGTTCCCACCTTATAGAACAAAATCGCGAGATAGCATCCCGGGAAGATTGTATAAAAATTCAATCGATCGTTCACAATCAGTTGTCAGCACCAGTATTTTCGAAAATGTTGCGTTACGCGTGGTTCGCTGCAAAACTTTCCGATGAAAGAGAAGTTTTCATGAACGTAAATGAAGTATGTTTCCCCACTGACATTCTCAAAAATCCTTGCGCTTGTAAAAAAGCAGCTTTTATACGATGCGCACGATGTTTTATAACGTATTGTTTTCCATGAATATCATCCCGATTCATGTACTGATTCATCGCCTTCTGACAATTAATAAGTAATAAATATCGCGTGCACACATGTGAATAAATAATGAAGTTTTCTATTTTTCAGTACTTGATTTACTCATCCTTTCTACTATAACCTTTTCCAACCAGTATTCTCTACCGATCACTCTTTGAAAAGGATTGAAAAAAAGAATAGAAGTATGAAGTATGAAAATCTCTCTTTCTCTCTCACTCCCTTTGAAAGAAGAAAAAAAAACAGAACGCATAGCTCCCGAGTCGCAGGAAATCAGAGCATAAATATTGAATATATAAAAAACATTAAAAAAAAAAGGAGCCAGCAGCGAGACTCGAACCAGCGATCTCGCGCTTATGAAACTGGCGCGCTACCCGCTGCGCCACGCTTTCGGTTGGAGACTCGTAAACTGTTAAGCTACTAGTGATGCACGCAAATATTCAAATCGCTTTTTCTCGAAGATGCTTGAGAAGTGCATCCTACGGCTTGGTCCATAAGACTTTCTTTTTAAGTACTGCACGTACGTAAAATTTTAGCCAAATCGGGGATGGCAACGTCGTGCCCTCCCCTTGTTAGTGATGAACGTTTCAAACCTTGGATTCGCAAAGTGCCATTTAATGAGCATTTCTTTCATTGTACCGTGTGCAATAAAAATTTTTCATGCAGCTGGTTATCACGTGTAACGAGACATGCAGAATCTGCGCGGCATAAAAGAAATATTAAAAAAAATACATCATCATTTAATAATAATGATAATGTAAGTTCTAAAAAAAAACCATTGCCTAAACAAAATTTTAGACCGCAATGGTTAGAACTCGAACAATATAAACCATGGCTATGCGAAGCGCAACATGACGCAAATTCATTTTTTTGTAAGGTTTGTGATAAAAGTTTTATTGGTGGTTTGTCACATATCGAGCGTCACGCGAATTCCAAAATGCACAGTAATCAATTTGTAAAATGTGATACACAAATGAATGAATCGAATGTAGAAGTAGACATGGAATTTAACGAATCACTGTCATTTGAGGAACAAAAGAAATTAGCGGAGATTCGATTCGCTGCAATAATTGCTGATAGAAATATTTCACTCGGAACGGCAAAAATAATACTCGATTTTTTTAAAGAGACCGGGAAAAATTACAATGTTTTAAAGCATATGAGCGTGGGTCGCACCAAATGTACAAACATTATTTCGAATGTTTTATGCCCAATAGAAACGAATCGTGTCGTAAATTATATTCGCAACACAAAATTCTCCATTTTTATAGATGAAACGTCAGATATTACTAATCGAAAAAAATGACGTTTCTCGTACGTTTTGTTAATCCCGAAACATAAAAAATACAGACCCAGTTGGTAAAATTAATTGATGTTAATGCGGCAGATTGTAGTGCTGACAAATTATTTACTGCATTTAGAAATGAAATGTGGAAGCTCAATATACCTTTTAATAACATTATTGCGTTAGCATGTGACAACGCGTCTGTGATGACAGGAAAAAATTTATCATTTAAAAAAAAACTTGAGGAGATGTGCAAAAATGTTTTGACGTTACCATGTCCATGTCATTCTGCCGCATTAGCTGCGCACACTGCATGCAAGACAATTCCTCCTTCTTGCGAGTATTTTGTAAAAAAAATTGCTTCCTACATCAACAGTAGTCCCAAGAGAACATCAATTTTCCAGGAATTTTCAGAATGTTTTCAAGAAAAAAACCTAAAAATTTTAAAGTTAGCTGACACGCGATGGCTGTCTCGTCACGCATGCATTGAAAGACTTCTGATTTCTTGGGATACTGTAAAACTTTTTTTAAATGAAATGGTCGTAAGCGACAAATGTAAATCAGGAGAAAATCTATTGCACATTATGCTAAATGTTGAAACAAAAGCTTATATGCTGTTTCTAAAATATGTTTTAAATTATTTTAATGCATTTAATGCATTTTTCCAGGCAGTAGACACACGAATTCATTTACTGCAAATGAAATCAATAGACTTTCTAACTGAAATTTGTACAAACTTTTTAAAACAAGAAGTTTTAAAAGATTTGCCAAATATTACATTTGGCAAAATTGAAAATCATAGATCTGTAACTGATATAAATTTAGGACCCGACTGCGAAGAATACCTCCGTCAATTAATAAAGAATGGAAATGCAAAGGAGGTTGCAATTGTTCGACAGAACTGTCTACAATTTTATATTACCGCGGCCGAGGAAATTTGTAAAAGATTGCCGATAAATGATACATTTTTAACAAAGTTAAAAATATTTCTTCCACAGATAGCTTTATCAAATGACAACAGAGAAAGATTGTTTGAAGATCTTTCTTTCATTGTTAAAACAATCGGCGGTTTTGACGAAAGTGGTCTAAAGACAGAATGGTTTACATTGAATTTAGATTTCACAGATACAGAGAAAGATGATTTGTCAAAATTAAATTTTGATGACATGTGGGCACAAATTTTGCAAAAGAATGATTTAGAAGGTAACGAAAGATACCCACATTTAAAATCTGTTGTGAATTCTATTAGATCACTGCCAAACTCAAACGCCGACGCGGAGAGAATATTTTCTTTTCTAACAGATATCAAAACAAAAAAACGAAACACATTATCCTCGGCCACTGTAAATGCTATTTGTGTATTAAAATCAGCATTAAAAACAAGAGGGGAAACTGCTCTGAACATGAAGATTGATGTAGAGCATTTATCTTTCATGAAGACAGACAAATTATATCCTACTATATCTAAAAGACAAAAAAGTAGTCTTCGGCTATATGCTGCAGATGATGATATTGCTGGTCCCTCTTCGTTTCACATGCAAGAATAGCAAAAAGTTAATGATTTTTAACCTCTTTTTTTTAATAGCAAAGCATTATATCAGTTACAGCTATGTAAAAGAAATAATATCTAATATTATGTAATATGTATCATATAATTTTATTATATATATATATATATATATATATATATATATATATATATATATATATATAATTTATTATACATATATTATATTTATTTATATTTATTATTTATTTTATTTTTATATTTACAGCTTATTTACCATATTTATTAAATTATTAATTTTATTTTTTCTGAGACGAGCTGTATATGCGATATTTATATTATATTATACAATTTTATTTATCTTTTTGACGAGCAATGAGTGCAATTTCTTATATATATTACATAATTTTATTTGTCCCCCTGACAAGCTACGATCATTTCATAGTGTTATTTTTTAGTGGAATAGGCCTACGGGGGACACCACTTAAAAAAAAACGCGTCTATAATAGTACCTCTTAGGTGACGTGGAAAACTATTATACAATTATATTAATTATATTTTTTTATATTTTATTTTACATTTTATATTAATTATAATTTTATATGTACATAGCCTCGCGGATAGTAGACGAGAGCATTTCGTCGCGTCGCGCCGCACCGCCGAAAAAATCCTTCCCTCGCGTTCACGAGAGGCTTCTCGCTGTTTACCAGGCTGACTGGTAGTACGGAAGGATTCAGCGCGCGAGAAGGAGACAGAACATAATGTGACTGTCCTCGTCTAGTATTCCGAAGCTAGCCGAAGCTCGAAGACGGACCGCCGAGCGCGCGTAGTATCCCCACCACTCGATTTACGAGTCAGGCTGGGGTCTAGAATTGGCAGCTCTGATGTGAAGTATGTAGAGCATACAAGCGTGAATTTTACGGAGTTACATTCGTACGAACGTCAGCATGCACTGAGTATCGATTACGAACAGAGATTAACGATAATGACACTTTCAAGGTCATTTTGTCAATTGAGACAATTATTATATTTTGATGATCAAAATACGTTTAGAATATCTCTACAAACACGTTCGTATACTTTTTGCACGATAAGCAACGATATTGCAGTATTTTACAAGTATTGAGATACTTTCTCATTTATGATTCAAATTGATTATTTTTCATATTGATTATTTTGTTTTCATGTTAGAAACATGCGCCAATGATTTAAATATCATTTTCATAATCCTAACGAGGTTTCACCTTGTCAAGGTGACCTTCAGATGACCTTCGTCATTTACGAAGACAAACGAGTAAAACTAGTCTTAACAGTTTTGTTTGATCCAGAATAAGCGATCCATATAATAAAAGTTCGATATTTAACGTTATTACGAGTTTTCACCTGGACAGGTGTACTTTTTTAATTAGCGTCAGATTGATTTAAGAATGACATTAAATTGTTCCTAGTGACATTTAGAAGTCACCCATATACTTTGTTTGTCAAATTTCTAATTATTTCCAATTGTTAATTAGCAGGGTGAGATTTGTAATTAAGCATAATTATGATGATTCGACGTTATATACGTGTTCCTAGTGACACCTGGAAAGAGAATCTGAGGTGACTTTTACAAATTTCACGATATTTAAATAATTGACATTTCAAGGTCAAGACTCGTAATAATTAACTTTTTATAATTTTTATGATTGATTATCATTTAAAGGGCTTAAAGAAAGATACCCCTGAAGAAAAATCTTTAATTTTTCCATTATTTGCAAAGTTGACTTTTAAAGGTCACTCGTTTAAATAATTAACTTTTTCGGAATATTAAGTGATAGAATCATTCAGTGTGATTAATTAACAAATTCCAGAGTGAGAAATCTGTGATTTTATCGCGATTAGCGAAAGTTGATTAGTAATTATGAATTTATGTTGTAAGCGAAAATCGTTAGTTTTAAGATCGAAAATAGCTTAGTTGGCTCAAAACGAATCCAATGAATCCTCATTTGTCGAGATAAAAGTGATTTTATCAATTTTCATAGATTTTGTAAACTTTTTGTTTATTCATGAATATTCGCATTTTATTGCATAAATCATATTCTAAGAAAGTAAGAAAACATATTCTGAAGACGGAATTGCAGAATTATGCGTATATAACAATTTTTACATTCTCAAGGTCACGTCGATGATTCTTGAAGATAGTCATTACAGGATAGATTCATCCGATTAATTCAATTGATTGAAATAGATTTCAGTGAATTGGATCCGTTTTTAGTGTAAAAATAACGTAAATCGTTATTTTCATACATTTCCTGAAAAAGGGGAAAAGCGATTAGATTGCGTTGATATTCCTGCGGGAATAATTTGATACTTACCTGATGGGTCCGGAATATCCTTCGTTGCACTAATGAAACCTGAAAATAAAGCAGAGATTAATTAATGCATATTAATAAATATGCGAAGTTGCAAAGTAACGGGAATTCATGCATCTAGGGATATACCTGGAAAGGATTCATCAGATTTTTATTAATTAGGTTAAGGATGTAAGTAAAAGGAAATAATATGCAGTCGCATCTAAATTTTATATATTTGCATTATTTATTCGGTTGAAACGTCGGCAGTTGCCTTTGACGTAATTTGATATCTTTCGTTTCCTGGAAATCCGTTGAACCGGTTAAAACTTGTCGACTGCATGTAAGAGAGAGAACGCGAATATTGCGCAGCCAATTCTGATTGGTTGTTGGAAGAGTGGTGGGATCAGGATTCCCTGACCAGTATATAAGGAAGCCCGAGAATCCTCTCGAGGTCTTTCCCATGCCAACAGTGAGAGAGTTCACTTCGAAGCTTTGCGAAAACGTTAACGATCGTATTAAGCGTAATAAGGGAAAGATAAGTACCGCGACGCGCGATTGAAATCGAAAGCGAGTATTGCGTATGGGATCGTACCCGGAAACGCCCGTTAGCCGTAAAAATCCTTCTTCTTACATATCCAGTGTATTTTCGTACCGGAATTAAATATATTTGTTATATTTTGATAAGTTACATCTTGTCAAACAGTTATTTGAATATTCCTATCCTATAATCCGGAAATATCCCGCGATGCGTGAACGCGAGTGTTCGAAATATCCATCGGCATAGCAGCGAGCGGAGAACAATCTGGAAGGAAGGAAGCCATTGAACAAAGAAATTCAAGGGCAAATACGTTCTGTGTTAACGTCCAAAACACAGTGGCGACCGTATTATTTGATACAAGTAAGTTTGAGGGATATTAAGACCACGTGTTCGGTCACAACCTAACCTGTACGTTACATATTGTATTGTGTTTGCTGGGTAATATCATTAAATAGAAAAGTATACCAAGTCAATATATTAAATTTGAATATAAACTTGTTTAAAAAAAGATCTTATTATTCTTCCACTTTTCTTGCTATCGCCAACGCGCCAGTAATTGATAATTCATATCAACGTGATACAAAAAGTTTGTTTTCTATTGCTGCACGCAGGCTGCAGTGCTGCACTCGCTGAACTGGTAGCGTAACTGCAACTGCTCAGTGCTCAGTGCTCACTGCTCACTGCCCACTGGTCCACTGGTGCAATAAGTTAGAGTGAGATAAGTATATATTTTATTTTGTTTCATTTTAAACTCTAACTTATTGCACTAATGTGCTGCACCAGTTTACCAGTACAGCAATAGAAATTAAACTTAAGAAAATTCACAAAATGCGAGATATTTGATTGATCTGAATGGCAATCGTTTTGCAATCAATTGGACATACTGATTGGCCACATTGCAAAGATTGCAGTTATTTAACGAAGAAATGGTTGTGATCAATCGTAACATGTTCAAAAACGGAATGTCACCAAAAGAAAGAAAAAAGTTCGAGTTAACTGTAACAAGGCTCGAACTGTTCGAGTTTGAGATAAAATTTGGATTTATTTATCTCGAACTCGAATCGAACAGTTCGGTTCGAGTTCGAGTCGAACAGTTCGTATTTCGAATAGTTCGCACACCCCTAATCTTCAATATCTATCTTAGATGCGGAATATTCCCAATAAGTTGGAAAACAGCAGATTTAGTCTTAATTCCCAAGGAGGGTTTGTCTGAGGAATCCCCAAAGGCACGCCCAATTTGCCTCTTGAACGAGATTGGGAAGACGTTCGAGAGAGTGATTGCTGAACGTCTCTTGGATTACATGGACGAAAATCCTGCGGCCAACCTATCCGATCACCAATTTGGGTTCCGGAAAAGAAGATCTACTACGGACGCCTTATTCCTCTTTAGAAGTATCGTTTCGGAAGCTCGCGCTAATGGTAGAGTGACTTTGGCGATGTCTTTAGACATAATAAATGCTTTTAACTCAATCAAGCACTGGGCCATAAGGAGAGCCCTCCGGGTGAAGGGCTTCTTCCGGTATTCGCGCCGAATCGTGGAGTCCTATCTTACCGACAGAAAGATTAGGTTTGTCGCACCTGATGGTTCTCGTCGCACGAGAAGAGTAAACAGGGGGGTCCCGCAGGGCTCGGTGCTGGGCCCCCTGCTCTGGAACATTGCTTTCGACCATGTTTTGAGAACCCGGCTTTCTAGGGACTGTCATTTGATATGTTATGCCAATGACACCTTGCTAATTGTCGAAGGTGACAGTTATGATACAGTCTGCGAATTAGTAGACGAATGTCTGGAGCGTCTTTTAACAAATATCAGGTTTCTGGGCCTGGAGGTATCATGGGATAAGACTGAGGTAATCTTCTTTGGGAAATCCCCACGAAACTCCCAACTCGAATTCGATGGTAATGTAATCTCCGTTAAAAACAAGATGAAATATCTTGGAGTCATAATAGATAACAGATGGAATTTCTGTTCACATTTTCAACATGTGATAACAAAGGCCTCAAAGATCAACAGGGCTCTCTGTGGGATCCTTCCGAACCTCCGTGGTCCGATAGAGAATAAGAGGCGATTCTATTATGGCGTGATCTTGTCCGTAATCCTTTATGCGGCCCCGATTTGGAGCATGGAACTAAATAAATCTGAGACACAGAAGAGGCTCTTTCGCCGGGTACTCCGTGTTACCGCGTCTAGAACAATCATGGCGTACCGCACGGTGTCGTACGAGGCGGCTACACTTCTCGCGAGGATCCCGCCTCTCCACCTGTATGCGGCTTATCTTCGCCGAGTGTACATGAATCTTCGGGAGCTGAAAGAACAAGGATCCTTTACGGCCAACTCTCCGGCGGAAGAACGTGCGACGGAGTGGCTAGTACTTCGTAGAGAGAATGGTCTGCTCACATACAAGACCAACGCCTATCTGGGAAGAGGACTAGGGATGCGATTATCCCTAACTTTGATGAGTGGATAGACAGGAGGACGGGTTTCTTAACCTTTCGTATGACGCAGATCATGACCGGGCACGGATGTTTTGGGTCCTTCTTTTACAGGATCGGGAAGGAGGACAGTGCCGATACTGCCAAAGTACTGAGGATACGGCTGAGCACACACTCGCTTCCTGCCCCTGTTGGGGCATTGAGCGGGGTGAACTTACTGCCGTTCTGGGACAGAACCTGTCCTTGGACGTGGTGGTTTCTAGAATATGTGACTCAGAGGAGGCATGGAGGTCTTTCTCCATTTTCGCAGAACGAGTAATGCAGAGAAAGGAAGAGGATGAGAGAAGAAGGCAACTCGTCGTCGAAAATGTCGACGGGGACGATGTGTAGTACTGTCGCTCCCGTTTTCTCTCGGACTGCGTATAGTATAGGATTTTGAAACCTCGAAAGACTGTATTGCGGCGTGCGTTTTATTGTTTACGGCATATGTAGGTGCTATCGGGGTCTCTGGCGTGTCTGCGGGGTCGGGCGGTTGGGCGCCGATCGGTGGCCTTCCTCCTCCTGGGGTCCGGCGCGTCGCCTGCGCGACGTCCCCGGATCCCTGGGGGGTTGGTGGCCCGGGGGCGGTCGGCGCCTGTCGCTCTCTTGGGGTCGCGAGGGATCCCCACGTTCTTTTTATGCGCAATGTATTTTGCCTGTCTGTTTTTGTCTTTTCGGGGTGCCGTTGCTGTTGGTCGCGGGGTCCTTCTGGGGTCGGTCGGCCGGGGCTGGCTGCTCGCTGCTTTTCGGGGCTCCGACCCCACCGTTTAGGTGGGAACCGGATGCCTCTTTGTGGCGGTGGGCCGCGGTTGGTCGTCCCCTGGTGGACCCCGTGGTCTTGTGGCGGTGCCCCCGCTAAATGTTCTATGCGCCTTTCCCCCGGGCCCTCTCCTTGGGGTGGGCCCAGGGGAGGGGCGCAGCGTTTCTCTCGCCAAGAACCATCTGTCTTGGCCGAGGATGTGGATCCAGGGTTTTTTCTTGGTGGGCGTGTTTCCCTTAATATTAACGGGTCCGGCTGACGGCTGGCGCCCAAATGCCGGGCCCGTGTCTTGTTTCAAGTGGAACTCTCTATCCGGGTAGAGAGTTCCTGTTTGTGTTGTTCGTGCACGTCCTGCGGTTCGTGTACGTCTTCCTATAAGGGTGTGAACTCCCCCAATGAACGGTACCGCAGCCAATGAAGATGCCCCTCGATGATATGATTGCCCGCAGGCTATTATCATGAGGAGCATCTGAGGCGGTCGAATGGAGACACTTGTGTCTGAAACATTCGACTAGGGACTTTAGTTCCTCGGGGGGCAAAACACCCGCTGGTCTTGACCTGCGTTGGTCTTTTGTCTATGGTTTACGTATTTTCTGTCGCCTCGAGCGTGGGGACTGTCGTGCCACGTGATGTTTGCCTCGTGTGTTCCATGTGTCGCGACTGTAGTTCGTAGTGCTGTGTTTAGGGAGAGGGGCTTTAGTGGGTGCAAGCCCCACACATCCCGGGTGGCCGGCCCCCGGTAGAATACGCGAGGTATTTCCCCTCTTCCTCCGAAACAAACAAACAAACAAACAAACAAAAAACAAAAAAAATGAACGCGTGGTCGCCACGCGCGTTAGAAGTGAAACTTCTGAAGGCAAGGGCTTTGCCATAACTTTTTGTGTCGCAAAATTCATGTCGCAAAATTCATGTCGCAAAATTCATGTCGCAAAATTCGTGACGCTTTTTTGTGTCGCAAAATCGAACTTACTACCGTGCCAAAAGAAGAAAAGAAAACATATAGAAGCTCAGGGTTAATAACAACTGTTGTGTTGAAACCAGAGTTGCAAAAGTGGTAATTAAAATATTTATTTAAAAACCAGAAGAAGAACCGTCTCGCCAACGCCGTATGCCTATTGGTCAAATTTTCGTTACACTTTTCGTGTCGCACAATCGAACTTACTACCGTACCAAAAGAAGTTTTATTTCGTACGCCTATTGGTCGAATTTTCGTTACACTTTCCGTGTCGCACAATCGAACTTACTACCGTACCAAAGAAGTTTCATTTCGTACGCCTATTGGTCGAATTTTCGTTACACTTTCCGTGTCGCACAATCGAACTTACTACCGCACCAAAGAAGTTTCATTTCGTACGCCTATTGGTCGAATTTTCGTTACACTTTTCGTGTCGCATAATCGAACTTACTACCGTGCCAAAAGAAGAACCGTCTCGCCAACGCCGTACGCCTATTGGTCAAATTTTCGTTACACTTTTCGTGTTGCACAATCGAACTTACTACCGTACCAAAAGAAGTTTCATTTTGTACGCCTATTGGTCGAATTTTCGTTACACTTTCCGTGTCGCATAATCAAACTTACTACCGTGCCAGAAGAAGAACCGTCTCGCCAACGCCGTACACCTATTGGTCAAATTTTCGTTACACTTTTTGTGTCGCACAATCGAACTTACTACCGTACCAAAGAAGTTTCACTTCCGTTACACTTTTTCGTGTCGCGAATCGAACTCACTACCGTGCCTAAAGAAGTTTCACTTCAAAAAGGTTACGTTTGAGAGGATGTGACGACGCTCGCAATTGTCCTCTTTCGTTCTTATATATATCTGCACCTCGCAGGGCGCGTGCGACGTTATGAAGTATACCGGATGGTTCGTGTTACACACGAACGTTGTGTCGGACTGTTTACATTTATTCAGATCATTTTTCTTTAGTGTTACATAATTTCGGTTTTCCTTGTCAATAGTTAGTAGATACAATTTCGTAGTTTGGATATGTGACAATGGGGAAGGTCAGGATTGTGTATACGTTGGGATTATCATAATAAGCATTTATTTCCATAAATTCCTGAATTTTATTCCAATTTTCGGCTTGTAGTTTAAAGGGAAAGTGAGCTCCTTGGGATAGGTGAGTCGTCGTTTCTTTCAATTCGGTTATAATATTTTCGAGGGGGAGTAGTCGCAAAAGTACTATTCCGCTCTTAGAGTACGTGAGATACGTTAAGACGTCTTCTACATCGTTTGTTAATTTGTTGATTATCGCAGTTATTGCTAGAAGGTGTTCGTCTATTTCTTTGCGATACGCTAGATTCGATACTCGTTCCTGTACTCGTCTTGTTACGTTCGCTAGCAGGTTTTCGTTTTTGTTAATAGATTGCTCTAACGCTTCAATGTGTCCTAACGTCGCGTTTATAATTTTACTTTGACTTTTCGCCGCGTGCTGCATGACATTTTGTTGTGTTCGCATTAATTCTAACTGTTCTTGTATGTGTGTCACGTCGTCGGTGTCCATCGTTCCGAATAACGTTTTACTTATGGTTCCTATCGCGTCTATCAGTCCGCGTCGACTTGTCGGTACCTTGTAGATAGTTTGCAGTCGTATTATTAGTTGCGTCACCTTTGGTCAAAGGGACGTGGTCCTGATTCGTCCTCGCCGAGAGTAGCATTTCCGTAAGTCGCCACTATTTTCTATTATATCTTGCTTATTTCTATTGCTTATTATTAATGTTCTGTTTCACGTGAGCTTTTTACTCTTCGATAAATGCTTTTAGCCGGTTTGCATGCACGCGTATCGTCTTGCGCTTTATCTTAATTGTGAAGTTTACGTCGCTGTGCTTTTCTATGATCACATATGGCCCTATCCATTGTGATTCTAGTTTCTTCGATCTTCCACGTCGTACAGTTTCGTCGTATAGCAACACCTTGTCTCCTACTTCAAATGTTTCTTTATTACATTTTTTATCAAATTGTTGCTTTGATTTTTCTTTTTTTTCTTTGGTATGCTCTCTCGCGACTTGATTTGTGGCGCGGATCCGTTCTCGCAATTCTTTCGCGTAATCTTCGTATGAATACGTTAATTTCGGGGGCCTTGTTAGGGCTGTCGGTAGGTTCGCTCGGTGTCCGTAGACAAGTTCGAACGGTGTCAGTCCTGTCGTCGTATGAGGCGTCGTGTTATACGTAAACATTGCGTAGGGAATCCACTCATCCCAATCGGTTTGATCCTCGTTTATGTAATGTCTGAGATATTCAACTAGAGTACGATGCGATCTCTCCAGCGCTCGGTTACTCTCGGGATGATATGCGGTTGTCTGTATCTTTTCGATTTTCAGCAACTTGCACATGTTCTTGAATATTTCGCTAGTAAAGTTTGTTCCTTGGTCCGTGAGAATTTTCTCCGGAATTCCGTGTTCTAGTACTACTTTCGTCACGAAAGCTTTTGCCACTGTATTTGCCTCCTGATTTTCTATCGGTACTGCCTTGCTGAATTTCGTAAGATTGTCTTGAAACGTGAGGAGATATTTATTTCCGTTATTCGTGACTGTTAACGGGCCTACTATGTCGAGCGCGCATTTTTCGAATGGTCACTCGGGCGTGTCTGTGATAATCATTGGCATCTTCGTTTTCCTACTTAATTTATTCTTTTGACAGTACTCGCATTTGCTTATGTAGTCTTCTACATCCGCCGTAATTCCACGCCAGCTGTGCTGCAATCGGATACGGTTTAGTGTTCGCGTGACTCCTTGGTGCCCTCCCGTAGGCGAGTCATGATATTCGTAGAGTATTTGCCGCTTTTCCTCCTCCGAGTACTCTCTCGGGGAGTCATCGTCCTGATGTGCTACATTTATCGCTGATGTTTCGGCTATCGGGTTTCGACTCAATGCGTCGGCATTCACATTGTTCTTTCCCGTTTTATGTACGATCTCGTAATCGTATTCTTCCAACTTGAGCCTCCATCTTATTAGTCTGGAGCCGGGATTGTTTACATTGAATAACCAGATCAATGGCTTGTGATCGGTTATGATTTTGAATCTAACGCCGTATAAGTAGGGGCGAAAGTGTTTTACCGCCCATACGATGGCTAGTAACTCTTTTTCTGTGGTATTATAATTTTGCTCAGCCTTGCATAATACTCGGCTGGCGTACGCTATCGGTCGGTCTTGGCCTACTGTCCCTTGTGAGAGCACGGCTCCGATGGCGTAATCCGACGCGCGGTAGTCACCACGAACTCTTTGCTGAAGTCCGGGTAATTCAACACCGGCGTTGTCGTTAATTTCTCTTTCAATATATCGAACGCGTTCTGCTGTTCGATTGACCAACTGAACTTTTCTCCTTTCTTCGTGAGCTCGGTTAGAGGCTTGGCTATTTTTGAAAAATTTTCAATAAACTTCCTGTAGTATCCGGCTAACCCGATGAAAGATTGTATATCTTTCACTTTTTTCGTGGTCGGAAATTCTCTTACTGCTTGTAACTTAGCCGGGTCTGGCGATATTCCGTCCTCGGATATCACGTGCCCTAGGTAAATGACCTCTTTTCGTAGGAATGCACACTTGTTCGGTTGTAACTTAAGATTATATTTTCGGAGTCTGAGCAGTACCGCGATTAATCGCTTGAGGTGCTCCGTCAGCGATGCTCCGTATATAACGATGTCGTCGATATATACAAAGCACTTTAATCCTAGTAATCCGGCTAATACCGCATACATTAGGCGCTGAAATGCAGCTGGTGCATTTTTTAAACCGAAGGGCATTCGGTTGTGCTCGAAATGTCCGTCTGGAGTAGAGAATGCCGTTTTATGTTTATGCCTTTCGTCCAACGGGATTTGGTGATATCCCGAGGCTAGATCTAACACAGAAAAATATTTCGCATTTCCCAGCTGATCGAGGATATCCGTGATATTCGGCATGGGGAAGGATTCTCCCATGGTGAGATCGTTCATTTTTCTGAAATCGATCACTACGCGATATTTTATTCTGCCGAACGCGTCAGGTTTCTTGGCGACAACTATTATCGGTGCGTTCCACTGGCTTGTGCTCGGACGAATTATTCCGTCGTCCAACATTTTCCGTATTTGTTTTTTCACTTCGGCCTTGTGTTTCTCGGGTAACCGATATGGTTTCACGTTCACTGGCGCGCTGTCGGGACGAGTATGTATCTCGTGCTCTATGGCTGTAGTCGCGTTTAATTTGTCTCCGTCTAAGTGGAAGACATCATGGAAATTGTCGCAGATTTTCTCAACTGCCTCTCGCTCTTCCGTGTTTAGGTGATCGAGCTGTATTTGTTCGCGCAATTTCTTTTGTCGCTCTGTAACAGTCTCGTGTTCTTTATTTGCCTGTAACGTGAGTACGCTCGCGGCGTCGTCCGCCGGCAGGTCTTCTAACGTTACATGTGGAGTGAGGATCTCCACCGGCTTGTCCGTCACGTTCAATATGCTATCAATAGCGCATCTTGCCAAATAAAAAGCAAGTGTAGAGTCAAAATAACTGCATTCTATGGCAAACACGAGTTTCACTTGTCGTGTCTTGTCATTCCAGAAATAACAGGTAGCCTACCTAACAGTAGGATTAACATAGCAGATATTCCGATCCCCTCGAACATTAAATTAGCAGATCCCCGATTTTATATACCGGATAGAGTAGACATTCTTATTGGTGCGGATTGGTTTTGGAATCTCCTGTGTGTTGGACAAATTAAGATAGAAAAATCGCAGCTTACAATGCAAAAGACAAAATTAGGATGGATAGCAGCGGGACCGTTAGTCGGTAGTAGCGTGACTTCAACACGGTGTCATTTTAGCAAGTCTGTTGACATACACGAGCAAGTAGTCAAGTTCTGGGAGCTTGAGGATTTCTCAACCCGAAAGGTACTTTCCCAAGAAAAGAAGGAGTGTGAATTGCATTTTTCACAAACATGCAAACGCGACATAAACGGCAGATTTGTAGTCAGCATGCCTCTGAAGGAAAGTCCAAGCGTGTTAGGTGAATCATACAAGGGCGCTTTGCGATCTTTGGAGAGACTAAAAGCAAGATTTAGAAGAAATCCCGTACTTAAAGAGCAATACACAGCGTTTCTTGAGGAATATGAGAGTCTACAACACATGAATAAAGTAGTCAACGTGTCAGACTCCGAAATAGCCTATACATGCCACATCATTGTGTCATTCGTAACGATAGTATAACTACTAAAATTCGTGTAGTATTCAACGCATCAGCCCCTACAAATAACGGTATTTCATTGAATCAAATTCAAATGGTAGGGTCTAAGCTTCAAGAGGACTTATTCTCAATACTTCTGAGATTCAGAATGTAATTATACGTCGTATCAGCAGACGTGGAGAAAATGTTTAGACAGATATTGGTGGATCTGAAACAGCGTTCATTACTGAGAATATTGTGGCGCGCGAATCCAAATAATCCAGTAGAGGTATTTGAACAAAACGTAGTAACGTATGGTACAGCGGCAGCAGTGTATCTCGCAATAAAGTGCCTCTTGGAATTAGCAAAGCAAATCGAGAAACTATGGCCAGAAATAGCGAAGATCATTAGGGAAGACTTCTATGTGGACGATCTCTTGACTGGAGCAGATTCGATAGAGAAAGCTAGAGACATTGTGCACAAGGTGCGCAATGTCTTAGAATCGGCAGGATTCATCCTTCGAAAGTGGATCTCAAATCAACCGGAAATCATAAAGGACATTCCTCCCAGGAATCAGAATCCAATCGTGTTGGATTTCAATTCTGATGTTCAAGCAAAGATCCTTGGATTGGGCTGGCAAGCTTATCAAGATATTCTGGTTTATACGATAAAGGAGTTACCACCTCCGAAGGTGTCAAAGAGGCCGATACTGTCTGAGGTAACACGGATATTCGATCCGTTAGGGCTGTTGAACCCATGTTTTATAATAGCTAGGATTCTAATACAAAAATTATGGACGCTTAAATTAGCATGGGACGAGGCTATTCCAGCTGATTTGCATTCTACTTGGATCTCATTCCGCAAACAGATTAGTAGCTTAAATCAGGTTCAGATACCTAGAAACGTAACTTGTAAGGGTTATAAAAGATTAGAATTACATGGATTTGCGGACGCGGCTCAAGGAGCTTATGGAGCATGCATATATATGTTCGTGTGGTAGATCATCAAAACAAAGTGCAAGTCAAATTGCTATGTTCCAAGGTTAGAGTAGCACCACTCAAGTTACAGACAATACCTAGGTTAGAGCTGTCCGCAGCACTCACACTTGCAGAATTGATGGAAAAAGTGGTTAATTCATTAAATGCGCTGATTTTTAGTATTACTCATTGGAGTGACTCAACGACTAAATTGGCTGAAAACACAACCAAATAAATTACAAGTCTTTGTTGCAAATCGCGTAGCAAGGATTCAAGAGTTAACGGATTGTCGCAACTGGCGACACGTGCCGACACAGGATAACCCAGCTGACGTGTTGTCGCGAGGTTTATTCCCGGAGCAGTTATTACAGTCAGATATTTGGTAGCACGGTCCAGAATTTTTATCGAAGCCAGAAGGAGAATAGCCTATCATGCCAGAATCAGAAATACCGACGGTTGAAGTAAGAAGAACGGTTTGTACTGTTAAACAAACTCAACTAACCAAGTCATCTATATTCGAGACTACTACCAAGTTAGGAAGTTTAATCCGCATAGTAGCATATTGTAAACGTTTCATAAGCAGCTGCAGAAAACGAAAGAGGCGCGATTCAACATGGTTAACGGCAGACGAGCTACGGGAATCGTTGCGAACCCTTGCGAAGATAGCACAAGGAGAGTCATTTCCTGCAGAAGCGCAAATACTTAGAAAGAACGGTTCCGTTACAAAGGGAAAATTAGCCGCGCTTAGTGCATTTATTGATCAAAACGGCCTTATTCGTGTCGGTGGAAGGTTAAGAAATTCCGAGTTTGGAGAGGACAAAAGGCATCCCATAGTTCTGTCGGCTGACCATCAGTTTACAAAATTGCTCTTTATTCACGAACATCTAAGGTTACTACACGCAGGCCCCCAACTATTACTGAGTTCAATACGCGATCAATTTTGGCCTATCGGGGGTAGAAATTTGGCAAAAAAGGTTGTACACCAATGTATCCGTTGTTTTAAAAGCAAACCGCGGCAGTCTCAAATTCCAATAGGAGAATTACCCCGCGCTCGCGTATCAGTGGCGGCTCCCTTTTTTCATACTGGGGTGGACTACGCAGGTCCATTTATTATTAAGGATCGAAAGGGAAGAGGGTGTAAAACGAGCAAGGCATACGTAGCGTTGTTTGTTTGCTTCGCTACAAAGGCAGTACATTTGGAATTGATTTCTGATTTGACCTCGGAGGCGTTTATTGCTGCACTCAGGCGTTTTTCTGCTAGAAGAGGTAAACCCGCGCATATGTATTCAGACAATGGTACTAATTTCGTTGGAGCTAACAGAGAGCTAAAGGAATTAGCACAATTCTTGGCAAGTGAGACAAATTCGATTCAAAGGGGCATGAACGAAATTGGGATCAATTGGCATTTCATACCCGCTCACTCGCCACACTTCGGTGGTTTATGGGAGGCGGGTGTGAAGTCGACTAAGTATCATTTAAGACGAGTAGCTGGTAATGCGATTTTAACATTTGAGGAACTGTACACATTACTTACGCAGGTCGAAGCGTTATTGAATTCGCGTCCGCTAACTCCGATGTCGTCAGATCCCAATGACCTAATCCCCCTTACACCTGCTCACTTTCTCATCGGTCGTACACTTACAGCACCACCAGATCCTACACTAACGGATGTACCAGAATCTAAATTATCCAGGTGGCAATTGGTACAAAGCATTCAGCAGCACTTCTGGAAGAGGTGGAGTAAGGAATACATATCAGAACTTCAGCAACGCACCAATAGAAAGAACCCAGCACGACCCATTGCTGAAGGCACAATGGTTCTCATCAAAGATGATAATCTCCCTTCACTCAAGTGGAGACTTTGACGGGTCATATCTATTCATCCAGGGAAGGACCATGTAGTACGGGTAGCTACTGTTAAGACCTCAACAGGAACCATCAAAATTGCGACTGCGAAACTTTGCCCGTTGCCCATTGATGAAACGGACAGTAACTAGTCTACCGCAAATATTTAATTATTAATCCCGTAGTATGTAAGGGTATTTCATTGCAGTATTATGTAGGCGTAATATATGTTATTTAGTTCTTTGCGCATTCCTTCAAGGAATTACTTCGTTTAGTATTAGTTAATCAGTTAGTTCGTATTTTAATCATAGAGCGATCAATTTCACGGATATTAGTTTTTTTTATTTTTATTGAAAGTACCCTTTTCAATGTCGGGGGGTATGTTGAGTTTGTATAATTCTTTTAATTTGATTACGTCACAACGGCGGTTTGATCGCGGTTGGTTGTAGCGTCTCTAGCACCCGTTGACGCTGTGACGGTGGTAACTACGCGTGCGCAAAAAGGGAAGAAGACAAGATGGCGAAAGGACGTCGAAGCGCATTGTACGTATCGTAACGGTCTCACGCAATAAAGGTGAAATCCAGCAAATACAGTCCACTCTTACCTTCAATACCTCAACATATGGCATACTTTAAATCTTTGTAAATCCTGAGCACAATAATTTATTAACTGATCCAATTTTAAACTGTGTATCCATTGTGAACATCTCTCAATATCTTTTGGAAATTTGTGTGAAGGCACTTTTACTCCTGACTTGCAGCCAGGAACGCAACAACTTTTGCCCATGTTCTAATAAAAGTTAAGCAGTTTGGGAATTTTCGTATAAACTCTTACAATTGTACTGCATTTAGAGATGTGCAACTCCGAAGGATTTGTGAAATCAAATTGAATATCACTACTTGTTTCGAAACCATCAAATCAAACCAAACCAACAAAATTGCATAAAAATGAAAAAAAAATTAAATTGACAATATGGATCCGGCTTAATGGTTTGCACATCTACTAATTACGTATTAATATAATAAACTTATTAATTTTCTCTGTTTTTTACGAATGTAGAAGTGGAATAAAAAGCAAAAGCGAGAGGCTGACGCAACGTTTCAACGTTTTAGGACGATACACGAGATACGTTGTGACCGAACTTAAGATCTTCAGAGAAAAGAGACTTACTACTTCGATGTATTTTTATGGTCGCCACTACGTTTTAAACGATCACGTAGAACGTCAACGGAATCTCGCCTTGAGATGTCCTTCATTCCTCTCAGAATTATCTGGATATCTTCCCTCGTGGTATCAAAGTGTCGCACGCACAGAATTATGAATAGTGCTCGGGATAGGAAAGGTCTTTGAATAATTATTGCGTTATGTTTAAATAACAATCACTGAGTATATTTTATATCACACACACACAATACAGGGTGAGATAATGTAACTTAACACGCTTTTCGCCGTGACACAGGAGGTTTAACAATAACGACCGTAATAACTACGTATCGCGAAACGCGAAGTATCTCCCGACAATGCAATATCGAGAGCTTCAAGCGCACAGAGTATCTCTGTTGAAATTTGCTAAAAGACTCCTCTACCTCAGCTTGTGCTTCCCCTTATATAGAATCTCGGGAAGCGCCTTCCCCACTAACGCGCCTCGAACCAATCAAACGCTGGTCTCGTCGCGCGATCTCGCTATCTTTCTCGCTCATGTAGTCTGAACATGTTCAACGGTTAATTCTCGGAAATGCTAAGATATCAAATTACATATGAAACTTTACTTTAATAATTTATAAAAGACTTGCGACTACATGCCTTTCGCTTACGTTATCTTTCCCTAAATAATAATAAAACATTGAATCCTGCAATGTATAAAATTCGCACGTGTATTTAACGCTCGCACATTATTTATGCAATTACGCTGTACGCGGTTACAATCACGGTGTTTGTTCCGAAAAACCTTTACGCACATAATAAATCAATCACACGCACCATAAGACATTGCATGATTCGAGAATCTGGCGAAGTATCATCGCCACGCGTATATAATTACTTGAAATTACCGTTATTACAGCTTTCGAATTGAACACGCAATTTAATGCTCTCAAAACAATTCCAACGAGTCAGCTACTGCCCGTCATTAATGATTTAAACGTTAAAACAGCGCAAATATCGAAAATACGATAAATGGCTGAAATTATTAACAACGTGCATTTATGTAACTCTGAAGATTGAATATTGTCTCTCTTCACTAAATGAGTCTTCCCGTACGCAAATGCACGCATATTTACCATTAGTTTATAAAAATTGCAAAATCTTTAACAAATGAATTTAATCATTCGAAATGTACTTTGTTGGACTTCTTTTGATATAAGAAACCTTAATATATGGATAAATACCTATAATTATTATGGGCGCTTATGCTTATATCTATTCGCTTATTCTATCTTAGTCTGCTACTGGTGCGTGTAGAAAGGATTGGCCCATGGATAGTGAATCGCGAAGGAGGTTTATGAAATATATGAGACATTTCGTATTCTGGTAAAAACATAATATATTTACACTTCTATTTACATCGTTTACATGGTGGTTTTCTGGACTTGGCCCAATATCCTCCCCGCTGCTTGGTCTGCGTAGATGCGTCCACCCTAGCCTTCTCTGGGTGGCTTGTTTGGGTGGCTACCGTGGACGTGATGGTGTCATATTGTCTTGGCGGTTCGGCATCGGTTAGAGTGGACGCGTCGCTCGGGTCACTGGTCGTCACTTTCACGGGGTCGACCCTTTGACGCTTCCGGGGGCTTATGGGAATCGAGCCCAACGTGGTCGCGGACGTGCTGGTAATGCTCGTTACCTCGCTTGAGCTTGAGGATAGGGTTACGTCCCTTTTCCTTATTGATATGGCCTGTAAAGGCATCGGCTGGGTCCGGCGTCGCCGAGTAGGATCATCTTCCTTCTTCTTGGCAAATCTTTCTTCGAATAGCCGCGGCGTCTTGCCTTCGTTGCGGGATGCCAGGATAGAATGATCGCGACCGGTCCGCTCGGGTGTTGCCGGTGATCTGTTTCTGAGAGTGACGTCTCGCGCCTTTATATGGTGTGATCGAGCGTTGTGATTGGCTGGCGACTCGCGCCTCTGCCAGGCGACCGAGCGCCGTAATTGACTGGCGACTCGCGCCTCTGCCAGGCGACCGAGCGTCGTAATTGGCTGGCGACTCGCGCCTCGTGTTGGGCGACCAAGCGCCGTGAGTTGGCAAGCGTCTAGCGCTGTGTGCCGAGGCGACCGTGCGCCGAGGTTGGCAAGCGTCTAGCGCTGTGTGCCGAGACGTCTGTGCGCCGAGGTTGGCAAGCGTCTAGCGCTGCGTGCCAGGCGACCGTGCGCCGAGGTTGGCAAGCGACTAGCGCTGTGTGCCGAGGCGTCCGTGCGCCGAGGTTGGCAAGCGTCTAGCGCTGTGTGCCAAGCGACTCGCGCCGAATGTTGCAGCTAGCGTCTTGCGCTGTAGCTGGGCGACTCGCGCCGAATGGCTGTGACCTCGAGAACTCGTTGCCCTTAGGCGACTCGCGCCCGAAAATATCTGAGTTCGGTCCCGTAGGGGTTCTCCCTTTATACTAGTTGGTACCGAACTTTGAATTTGAGATAATGCGAGGGCGATGCGACGCCTAGCGGCGTTGCCGCGAACTGCCGGTATTGCAGGCACCGCGCGGACGTGTGCTGCTAGTGGCGTTTGCCGCCACAATTATTATTATTATTAATTTTGACCTTGACTTTTAAATAATCACTTTTTAATCAAACAAACTATATATTTGAGCTTCTAAGAGCTCAGTGAACAAGAATCTATCACGTTATTATCATAATAACGGATATTACGCAATGACAATTACTAACGGTCAAAATTAACATCCGGGAAATTCGTTTCTTTTGCGTTACAAATCCCTTAGTTAACTTTAGAATGGTCCAAATAACATTACTGAACACAGAAATTGCAATAATCTGCAAAATTGTCAATATGAAAATATGAAAATTATACATAATGAGAAATTAACTCTTTTTATCATATAGGCGTGTTCGTAGGAACATTAGAAACACGTTTATCGCGTTCAAAACTTAATCCGCCTCTAATTGCAAAATTCCACCTGTTGCGGTGTACTCTTATAATAACGCTGGAATTCGCGCTTAAAGCATGTAGATCTTTTCCTTTTGTCACCAGAAGACCTTTAGAGTCGATAACAACAAAGTTGCATCGTTATTTAAACAAGTGACCTTGAAATCGAAATATTGATAATTTAGATAATTAAAGCATAGAAATGGTTAATTGGAAGTATTTTGAAACGATCTGCATCCTCAAATACTTAAAATAAACATAAATTAAAAACTTGACTTTTTTATGTCATAATATTAAATATCGCGTAATTACCGTAATCACACGTATTTTTTGTCATTTTCTGACTAAAGAACTTAAAATATGAACTCACAATCGAATAAACGTCGAGAATTCTCAATATTGCAAAACTTTATAAAATAAGCATTTTATCGCGCTTAAATCACTGAAAAACATTTCAACACTCGTAAAACGCTTTCTTTGAACAAAATAAACAAATTTAAGGCTTCTTAAGGCCTTTTCACAAAGTTAAAAACTTAAAGTCCTTTTTACACAGTTTCGTGTATTTTAACCACAGACCAACCTTTTTACAGTTGCTGCGGGTCAGGAACCTCCTCGGCTGGCCCCTGCGTCTGCTGGATCAACTGTTCGAGTGGGACATCCCCGTTGCTGTTGTCCAAAGAAATGATCTCCGCCTCGATACTCGAATTATTTTCAGGAATGGGAGTGGAATGGGTAAGTATATTTAATGTTTTTATTTCTGCCTTCGGACGAATCTGCTCCTTGGCTGACGTCGCCTTCCTCTGCACGGCCGGCTCGGCGATGGTCCTGCCCCGGCTTCGCACAGCGTCTGAGGATGACGATGCCATCGCTGGTCCTTGGACCGTCGATTGCAACGTAAGATACACGAAACAACGCCGATCGTAGACTCTGAAAAATATAATAACAGGGACATTAATTTGTGCCGATTCTCGCTCGATTCACTATATACGACTTATGATAATTAACTTACCAACATTTTCCGTTCTTTGCGAATGTAGAAGGGAACGAAAGGCAAAAGCGAGAGGCTGACGCAACGTTTCAACGTTTTAGGACGACACACGAGATACGTCCGAGTAAGATACACGGAACAACGCCGATCGTAGACTCTGAAAAATATAATAACAGGGACATTAATTTGTGCCGATTCTCGCTCGATTCACTATATACGACTTATGATAATTAACTTACCAATATTTTCCGTTCTTTGCGAATGTAGAAGGGAACGAAAGGCAAAGGCGAGAGGCTGACGCAACGTTTCAGGATGATACACGAGACACATCTATGTACACATACCGCACAAGATGACCGCCGATCGTTGATTTCGAACAATTACATTACAAGAAAATTCGGCATTAACTCGTATCGCGATCAGTCGCGATGCTCGTGATTGCTGGTGATTGCCGTTGTTGCCCGTTACATACTCGACTCACGTGACTGAGTTCAACTGACGCCATATTGAATTCTGGCTACGTAGTTCCATTTTCACGAAGGAGCCAAATTAGATGGCGCTCGAATACGCGACAAATTTTTTCCATATGAGAGTATGCACCCTGTCTCAGACGGTTCTCAAACTGTTGGAAACAGACAATCTTTAGTGGCAAGAATCGCGCGACTCGAAGGTGTGAAGACTCTATTACAGAGACGGTTCGTACATATCGGTGGTGAATACGCGGCGGTGAGTAGTGACGATAACGCGGAAAGACTCGTTTGGCGAGAGATCGATACCGCGTTCGAAAACCGTGTATTGACCAGTGCGGTGATAAATGTCAATCACATCGAACCGCGACAATTTCTCGAAGATGCTGAAGTCATCGTACTCGATCGTGTGCGGAACGTCATCCAAAGACACGCAAGTGTAAAGATAAACACTGTGTTCAACGGCGAGTTCGTGACGGGTGACAAACGTGCGAACAAAAGTGTCAACACGAGAAACTGTGAACTCTTTCGTGCGATCTGCGCGAGTGGTATAAGCGACACGTTATCGAGCCTACTTTATCGTCCCTCAAAGAGTTTCAGGAACGCGATAGCGGGTGGGCGTTGTCGCGTATACTCAATTTGACTGTGAACGTAAACAAATACAATCCTTTCCACGCGGGATGTTACATCAATTTACCGCGAGAAATTAAATCGAAGAAAGCGGTGATCAACGTGCAATCGATGGACAATGCGTGTTTCGCGTGGTCAGTGGTGGCTGCTCTACATCCAGCCGAAAGACATTCAAAACGGGAATCCTCGTACCCTCATTATACAACTGTATTAAATTTACGAGACATTGAGTTCCCAATGACTTTGAAACAAATTAAAAAGTTCGAACGACTCAACGACATCTCCATCAATGTGTACAGGGTGTATCAAGACGATACAGAGCGGTACGGCGGGTTGCCCATTCGAGCAGGCGCGCATGGTCGTTCACAATTGCGTCAACTTCGGTGCATCACCTATAATCACTCGCATATCTTTTTTACAATAAAATGGACTTTGTAGCGCCCGAAGTTGCAATACAATTGTGACGGATTTCCGCAGCAGTAACGTTAAAACAGAAGTCGAGATGACAATACAGGTTATGAAATAAATTTTATTAAGAAAACGAAAGACATCTTCTCTCTTACGAAAAAAGCTCGTACCATAGTCCATCATAATCATGATATATTATAATTTTATTACTTAAATTATTTTTTGCACACAATGTTTATGCACAGGACAAAAGTCAGCAATTGGTATATGTGTGCAAATTTAAATTATAAGTCGGCTAATAAATTTCATTTAATGTAAGTTTAACCCTCAGGGTACACACTGGGTTAGCGTAACCCGAGCGAATTTTGAAAGTAGCGCCATTTCAAAGGAAGTGAATGGTGGGGATCCGTACCGGGGGGGGGGGGGGGAATCTTTGAGGTTGGTACTATGTGAGCGCCAAGAGGCAGCGTCAGTCTACGCTTGGTGCTCGAGTTATACTATTTTAAAAATTGAACTCGGGTAGTCTACACCCAGTCTGTACGAAACGTTACAAAATCCGTGTTAAAAAAAAAAAAATTGTGTTTTTCGAGTATTTGCTGCAGTAGAGTATTCTGGTATGTATAATTTACTATTTTTAATATACTTTTGTGCATTCTAACCTCAAAATGATGCTCTGTAGCATACCAGCATAACGTATCCGTGCATGCATAATTTTATTTAATAATCAATT
The DNA here is from genome assembly GCA_030770225.1 of Temnothorax unifasciatus. Taxonomy (NCBI): domain Eukaryota; kingdom Metazoa; phylum Arthropoda; class Insecta; order Hymenoptera; family Formicidae; genus Temnothorax; species Temnothorax unifasciatus. The sequence goes on from JASTWK010000320.1 coordinate 176,951, forward strand.
TTTGTTATTTATTTATATTATACTAATCAACAACATCCAAAAGAACTATTTTTACTTTAAGATATTTTTTTTTGCGTTATTACGATAAATCAAGCAAGTAACGTTATATCGCTATCGCAAAAAAACGGGTATTTTTATAGTTAAAAAAAAATATACTTTTTGGAATGGATCAAAAAACGAATTCAGCCATTTCAAAGAACAACTTTTTAGCTTTCAAACGCGACTTATAAAATGTCGATATCTTTTTTTTTCATAAAGTTATGCAATTTAAAAGAAAAAATGAATTTTTATGAAAATTTTTTGAGAATGGTTTACATTTTCAAATGTATCTTTGTTTAAACAAATAATGTAATAAATCTATCAACGCCATTGTATTCTTGAGAAAATTTCCGATCCAAAGAAAAAAAAAGTTGTTTTAATTGACAAATTACAGCCCGATATACAGTCAATCAAAGTCGCCGGGTTAGGCTAACCCATGTCTGTACGGAACGTAACTTTTTTATAGTCTGTACCCTGAGGGTTAAATAATGGCAGAAATCACCATTAACACATCTTACAATATTCATTTTGTTTAATTAATTAATAATTTATCATTAAATTGATAATCAATTTAATATATCAATACTAATGAGCATTATATAATTCTTTATATAAATGATGCTGCTGCATCTTGAAAATCTTAATCTTAATCTCATAAACAAGAGGTTTATTAGTATAAAATATACAATTTTAAATATAATGCTACTAAATATTTTATATAAGGCAAATTATCATAATATTTAATGAATACTTTTCAGTAATAAATTCCTTGTAGATTTAAATGAGATTCAGTAGCATTATTTACATAAAAATGCTTATTAGCATCAGTATATTAAATTGATTATTAAAGTTAATGATGAAATATTAATAATCTGAAATAAATGTTGTTAGAAATAAGATCCGCTGATAATCGTTTTTATTGTTATAAATAACGATGGAAACGGTTATTAACGGATCTCGTGCCTAATAACATTTATTTCAGATTATTAATATATATGTATTATCACGTCTTTTTCACTCCCGGAGCGGTCCGGGCCGTGTGACGGATCAAAAGGGGAAGGAGAGAAGGATGATAGGCGTCTCCGGCAGTTCTCTCGCACTCCCGACACTCCACTAACCGAATTTTATTGTTGGGCGCCAGACGCGTGAATTCGTGTCCGCAAAATCGCGAGAAACTAAAGAGAGAGACGCAAGGCGAAATAAGTCGGTGTGCGAGGAATCGGCTAGCTCGACCTAATAGCAGGGCGCGCTCTCAGAAAAGATTTCTAATAACGAGACAAAAAATATTCTTGACATGTTTAATCTCATCAGAACCTGAAGTAGTATAATAATAAAACAATATTGAGATTAAATCAATAATTCCAATTCTCTTCTCTCGAATACAATAAGATTGACTTAATATCTTGAGACAAGAATAACATATATAAATTTAAGCTTATATATTCTTGCGTTTAGACTAATCTTCACGCGACGTTATAAGTTATAACACAAGAATATACATATAAGCTAAAATTTATATATTGTTGCGCTCGTCGGGCCTCTAGCTCACACACTCGCGCACTCACTCCCGTGTCCCGCGGAAATAAAGGAGACTCCGTTTAAAAAGAGGAATTCGATAAACATTTATTTCAAGACTCGTTACAGAGAAGCGTGGACCACGTCCGCACAGTCCAGCAGCTCTAAAACAACTCTATCAGCTGTTACATTAAATCGATAAATCAATAAACGGCTCGTAACTAAGGACAGGCGTTTCGCATCTTAATGAAAAGACTCCGTTGCACGCTTCACAGCTCAGAGCCCGAAGTATACCGGGCGGCATGCACGCAACAATATGTTATTCTTGTCTCAAGATGTTAAGTCAATCTTATTTTGGTAATTATATAGAATAACTAACACAGCTCGGATTACTTTGACCTTGACATATGTTGTCAAGGTCACCCTCCTGAGTGACCTTCAGAAGTTTTTAGCCGGCGGTCGTTATTCGTTAAAAAGTTATTAACAAAAAAAGTTTGGAAAATATAGCAGCTATTTTGAGTATTGGAAGGCATAAATGACTAATATATATGTCGAAATAGTTCACGCATGCACTTTCCACGCGAAACGAGGTAAAGCGCGCCACAAACCCATGTAGCACCTCGTTTCGCGTGGAAAGTGTATGCGTGAACTATTTCGACATATACATATATTAGTCATTTATGCCTTCCAATACTCCAAACTTTTTTATGTTAATAACTTTTTAACGAATAACAACCGCCGGCTAAAAACTTCTGAAGGTCACTCAGGAGGGTGACCTTGACAACATATGTCAAGGTCAAAGTAATCCGAGCTGTGTTAGTTATTCTATATAATTACCCTTATTTTATTCGAGAGAAGAGAATAGGAATTATTAATTTAACCTCAATATTGTTTCATAACGCGCGATGTTAGAGCCATAATATTAGGCGCGATCCGCGCGACGGCCGCGCGCCGCGAAACGCCTGAGATGCATCTAAATATCCATTATCCAGATATTATTCCTGAAATAGGTCCTCTTGAGCCATTATCATGTATTAGAATGGAAGCTAAACATAGAGAAGGAAAACAAATAGCCTATTCGTCTGCCAACAGAATCAATTGATCTTATTCTATTATAGCTATAAAAGGCACCAACTTAAATTTTGCTGTCGGTTACTGGCTGGGAGAGATTTATCCTTGAAAATATCATTTTTATCCGTTCAGACTGTCCGTATAGGACTGAGGTAAAAGAATTTTCTAGTTTTCGTTATATATTACCTGAAGATATATGTTTCGCAAAATGGAATATTGTTAAATGGATTAAAATTAATGACTCTCATTATGAGAATGGCATGTTGGTTGTTGTAGATTGGGAAAGAAGTAAAAATCTTCAATTTGGTTATATTTATACAATATCTGTATCCAGAGATAATATTGTATATTTTTTACTTAAGAAACTTACGACAGTAAATTTTAATACTCATTTCCATGCTTATAAAATTGATTTTACTGATCAATGGCATTACTTAAAATTTCAAGATTTGGCTATCCATACAGCAACCAACATCAGAATTATTGCTAATGATCAACGATTGATTCCGTTCCGTTTTATTCTCCATTGATTTCTCTATAAAAAATAAATCAATGGAGAATAAAACGGCTTTCTATCAAATACGTTTTGTATGATCATAAATGTAAAATCATAAATCATAAAAATAATCGAAAATCATACGTTTTGTGTAAAAACGTAATAATAAAAAGTTACAAAATAATAGCTGTTTTTGTTCATAAATACCTTTATTTTATTCTATCACAAAAAGGATCTTGAAAAAATAATATAATAGATTCCTAACAATCTACAAATTCTCTTTTTGCAAGAATAGAATAAGTTTTTTTTTTCAGATTCGTCTATTATTGAATCAAGAATATTATAGGATTGTCACAAAGTTCTATCTGCATCTTTCTCAGAAAGTTAGAGGGATAGTATCAAGAATATTTTATTCTAAACTTAAGAAATTTTCTATTTAAGATTAAAATATTGTTGTTTCAATACTATGATCGGCCCTATTTCGATCCTATTTTATTGTTACGTCCTGAGAACTCCACGATTTCCCTTTTCCGCTAAAATTCCTTTGCGCTCAGGATAGCCGTTAAGATTAGGATAAGGTAAACTAAGCACGGACGGTTGTCGATTGACGAGTGAGCTTTGATCCTTACGCATTCCTTTTCCTTTTTTTTATAGGTAAAGTATCTGTTTACCTAGGCACTTAAACGCAACCTTTCAGATGACGAATTAGTGACGGACGGAGCATACGTGATTAAATTTTCATCGGCCTTGTCAAGCCCAAAACGGAAAGAATGAAAATCTGGCGACACGACGCGCCAAATGGGCCTTGATGGGTTGATGAAGATCTTTATTGCATCAAGCGAGGTTTCAAAATGCACGTACGATGTTTCCGACAAGCGGAAACAAAGCGACGTGCCATAAATATACTGAGACGTGTCCATAAATATACGTAGCAGAGTTTTTTTTTGCTTGCATTTAAGATTAAGAGGTATGCATCGTCCGTCAACACAAAAACAGGGGTCGCGAGATAAAAAAGAAACCCTAATAAAAGAGAAACCAGCAATAACCAAAAAACAAGCTAGTCACTGGAGGAAGCGATAGGTTGCACCCCCAATAAGACAGTGGGGGCCTTACGAGAAGACTCGACAATGAACAGTCGGAAAAATCGACAACCGTCTCCGGCTTTCTAGGATAGGTGAAAATTTAAGAATCCGCCTCTCGAGTAAAAACATCCCGCCAACGAGAAATCCTTTAAACAAAAATTAGAAGCATTTTTCCAATCAGAAGTTCCCAAAATGAAAACCTGACACATCCCACACAAAATTCATCCCTTCCATCCCTTTAACTTTCCTATAAAAACTCCGACATTGGAGCACTTCCTCTCATTCATCCTCATTCTTCTTCATCTTCTCTCCTTGGACTTCAGTCTCATCAGTCGACTTCAACCATAGAGCCTTTTCGTCGCTAGAATTCTCACCGACCAAGTAGTGCGCGTTATAATTACGAGTGCTAACCGAGGAGCTGAGAATCCCACTTCACTTATTAGATCCGCACCGTTAGATCACCACCGATAAGTAAGTCCTCTACATACACATACGCATATTGAAATCGGGCCCCTTTTTATCTTTATTTTATCTCCTTTCGTATTCACTCGACACTCACCCGTTCGGGGAGTCTCTCGGTTAAACATTAAACTTTAATCCTTCCCCTTCTCTTCACTACTCCGAATTAGCCGATTCATCGGCGGATTTAAAATAATCTCTACTATATACTTCTGAGTTAGCTGAGTTATCGGCGGGCTCGAAGTAATCACTATTTTTATGTTACTCCTGAGTTAGCTGATTTATCGGCGGGCTCGAAGTAATCTCTATTGCTATATTGTTTCTGAGTTAGCTGATTTATCGGCGGGCTCGAAGTAATCTCTATTGCTGTATTGCTTCTGAGTTAGCTGATTTATCGGCGGGCTCGAAGTAATCTCTATTCCTGAATTACTCCTGAGTTAGCTGATTTATCGGCGGGCTCGGAGTAATCTCTTTTCTATTCACTGTTGGGAACCTCAGCAGATTCTCTCTCTATACTCCCGTTTAATTGCTTTAGCGTTACTCGCTCAAGGTAATTAAAAATCCCTTCTCTTAGCGCTATTCGCTCAAGATCTCTCAATACTCCCGTTTAATTGCTTTAGCGTTACTCGCTCAAGGTAATTAAGAATCCCTTCTCTTAGCGCTATTCGCTCAAGATCTCTCAATACTCCCGTTTAATTGCTTTAGCGTTACTCGCTCAAGGTAATTAAGAATCTCTTAGCGCTATTCGCTCAAGATCTCTCAATACTCCCGTTTAATTGCTTTAGCGTTACTCGCTTAAAGTAATTAAGAATCCTTTGTCTTAGCGCTACGCGCTCAAGACCTCCCATCAATCCGCTGTTCTTCCTTAAAGTTATTCTCCCATCTAGTTGCTTTAGCGATTATCCGCTCAGAGTAATTAAAAATCCTTTTTCCTATATAGATACACCGGTCATTGATTTAACCACCGAAAATCAACCCGCGTCAGATATTGACGAGATCACCGCGCGCAATAGAAAATTTTGTTAAATGTACCTACGCAAATCGCCCGGAATCCACATAATGTACAATAACCGTTTACATAAAAAGTCTCCTTCGTTTCAATATATACACCCACACATCCGCCATTCACACTTGTAAATGCATTCAGTTTATCTCCCTAGTTCTTATCTGTTGATCGCCTAGCTTCTATTATTGTAATAGAATATTTTAATTGTAATAAAATGTTTGTCTTATGTTAAATGTTAATTTCAAACTGCATTGCTTTATAATTTAAAACCACCTAACCCATTACTCATCTCCCTCTTAAAATTACACGAGGTCCGATCCTGAGTTAAAGGGATTGAATTCCCTGACTCGAAAGAGGACCGACGATCGCACCGCTCACAGAAGGCGTTATAAGGTTGCTACGGACCTTGACCTTTCCTGAGTCATAAAAGTGCGTTCGGCTCGCGCCACGCGTCTCAGAGCGTGTACCTGCGAGCGACATTTGTAAGTATCTGGTTGCGTCCTTCCTTACCCCTACCCCTCTGGTTAGCCTTTCCTTCGCTTCCCAGTTTTCTTTATTTTAATCCTGGGGTTGGACGTAACAGAACTTAAAAATTGGGGGCTCGTCCGGGATTAAAGTGTGATTTTTTCGAGAGCGGTGATGAGTACGAGGTCTAAATCCGATAAAGCTGACGAAGTATATAAACAAGCCTTAGAGAATCAAGGCAAAATTAAACCCAGTAACACTACACCATATACATCCACTCCTTTTCCTAACATTAAATCAGCACCCAGACAACTTTTCACTATTGGCGAGACTGCGGAGGACAAAGCAAATATAACCGACGCGTCCGATTTCACCCTTCGCGTTTCTGACGATTCCTGGGATAAAACAATACTACCTGCACTGCAAGATCAGTAGTGTCGCGTTTCCGACGATCCTTCGAATAAAACAATATTACCTGCACGGCAAGATCAGTATAATTCTTTTATAAGCATTGCGGGAACAATGGCGCACGCTAACCCTTTCGCGACATTAAAATACGCGGTAGAGGCCGTTCCCTTCTTTGACGGAAAAAATATTCCGTTAACATATTTTATCGAGGGATGTGAAAAAGCGAAAGCCATGCTGCCCGATGAGGCAGAATCACAATTCACTAAAATAATTAGAACTCGAATTGTAGGCGAAGCTCGTCGTACCATACAAGATCAAGACTTTGACACAGTAGCTTCGTTAACAAAATATTTAGAACAAGTTTATGGCGCTGCTAAAAATGTTTATCAGTTACAAGGAGAGTTAGGCTGCATAAATAATTTGAAAAAACGGCCAACTTCGAGCTAATAAACAGATGTTCAAGAAATTATATTTAACAATACAATCGAATATAAATTGTTTACGTTTCCTGCCTTACTTGGCCTTCTTCAGAACGATAATTAAAAATAAAGAACGCATGTAATCGCATTATCTATTTAATCCAACGCAAGCATCTACTCCATCCAACGCCGCGATGTGCATTATCCGGTCTCACCCACTCAATCGGACAATTAGTCATCTTAGGTCAAAAGTGCGGTCATTAATCGTCAAAGCACATTGAGTCGGTCGCTTCCTTCGCTGCATAACTCTCATGCGTCCGTGAAAACCCGTATGGATGTAACATCCTTTGTCGCCCGACCATCTCAGTGGCAAATGAGCAGTCGATGAAACAAAGCACTACGGTGAATTCATTACGTCGTCTCGCAAAACACGTGTGTTCGTCGCGAAGGATAACAGACGACTGCTGTTATTCGGTCTCACCCACTCAGTCATACAATAAGTCATCTTAGGTCAAAAGTGCGGTCATTAATCGTCATTGAGTCGGTCGCTTCCTTCGCTGCATAACTCTCATGCGTCCGTGAAACCCCGTATGGATGTAACATCCTTTGTCACCCGACCATCTCAGTGGCAAATGAGCAGTCGATGATACAAAGCAATACGGTGAATTAATTACATCGTCTCGTAAAACACGTGTGTTCGTCGCGAAGGATAACAGACGACTGCTGTTACAGTCGTCTGTTATCCTTCGCGACGAACACACGTGTTTTACGAGACGATGTAATTAATTCACCGTAGTGCTTTGTTTCATCGACTGCTCATTTGCCACTGAGATGGTCGGGTGACAAAGGATGTTACATCCATACGGGGTTTCACGGACGCATGAGAGTTATGCAGCGAAGGAAGCGACCGACTCAATGACGATTAATGACCGCACTTTTGACCTAAGATGACTTATTGTATGACTGAGTGGGTGAGACCGAATAATGTGCATCGCGACGTTGGATGGATTGGATGCTTGCGCCGGATTAAATAGATAATGCGATTACATGCGTTCTTTATTTTTAATTATCGTTCTGAAGAAGGCCAAGTAAGGCACGAAACGTAAACAATTTATATTCGATTGTATTGTTAAATATAATTTCTTGAACATCTGTTTATTAGCTCGAAGTTGGCCGTTTTTTCAAATTATTTATGTTGCTTGTCGAGCGAAACTTTTGCATAGAGTTAGGCTGCATTTATCAAAAGAACGAGGAAGATGTAGTAACTTACGCGAATCGGGTCAAACTGTTAGGAAAGCAGATATTAGAAGCACACAAAAATTCAGGACAGGCCCTTCCCGGTCAAAATATTAAAGTTTCTTTAGAAAGAGACATGTGTAAATGCTTCATTAGAGGGTTGAAGCCAGAAATTGAACAAAGAGTAACAAGGAATTTGGATGTCCAAGCCACCGTAGCCGACGCGTTGAGAATAGAAAGAGAGCTGCGCGAAATGACGGATCTACGACAGGGATCGGGTATTATATCAAATAAATCCTCAATCGCTACCCGATCTCACGAAACCTGTCAGATTTGTTTTAAAGAGGGACACGTAGCCTCTAATTGTAGAAAATTGACTCAACCTCCCCAACAGTTACATAATAAAACCGCCTTAGGAACTGAGATTTTAATATGTCAAATCTGCAAAAAACGTGGACATAGCGCTGATAAAGGTCGCCTCCGCGATCCTCAAGTCCGACGCCCTGTTAATATAGTCCAAGGAACTCATCTTATTTGCCAGTTATGCTCTAAATCCGGGCATAACGCTAAAACATGCAGAGCAAATAATAATCAGAACATTAACAATCAGAATAAAGTTTCAATAATTTGTCAATGGTGTGATAAACCAGGCCATTCAGCTAATAATTGCTGGAAGAAACAGAATGAACAACGTAATACAGAAAACAAACCAAAAATTGTTTGCCAAATTTGTAATAATTTCGGACACATTGCTAGAAATTGCCAAGCTAGGATAGAGTCAAATATAACAGCCAAAAATGCGTTATTTTGCCGTTATTGTAAAGGAGAAGGGCATCTTCTTGAAAATTGCGAATTGCGAGATGCAAGCAATAAGCGCAGGCAAGCAATGAATCAGGGAAACTCCAGTAGCCCCTCGAAGTCGGGTGTGCAACAGGGGTCCGAACGGATCTCACACCCATCGACATCTCAGAAGACACAATAGACAAAAGGACGGTAAAGATACGACCCGTGACCGTAAACCTCGATAAACACCGTCGCGTGCCGACCATTCAGGCAGATTTCCCGTGTTACCCTTATGCTGGATACCGGATCCGGCCCGAATTTAATTAAAGAAAAATTTTTATCAAATAACAATACGGTCAATCACAATAAACTTTTGCAATTAAGCGGGATAAATGAATACCCGGTCTATACTCTCGGAGAGGTTATTTTACCATTATTTGGAAAACCAGTAACTTTTAACGTGGTATCAGATGATTTACCGATTCCTCAAGCCGGTTTATTAGGAAACGACTTTTTCGAACAAACCTTTTCAAACATAGATTACGCGACGGGACACTTAAACGTATCAGGAATTAGCATACCTTTCTTTTCACCGGAAATTATCACAGCCTTTCCACGGTCGGAATCTTTATTTTACGTAAGGATAGAAAACCCAGAAAAAAATAGGATATTTACCGAAACTAAAGGTAGCTCATGGAATCTACTTGGGAGACACCATAGTAGAAAACAATTCAGGAAAAGCATATCTAAAAATTATAAGTACCTTGGACGAAGAAATGGAAGTTCAGGTACCAACCCTGCGCCTTAAACCATTGAATAAATTATTTGACCATTACGAAACACATATAGAGACGCATAATAACCAAGAAGAAATTGCGAATACACAAATTAATCCTCCACACACAGAGGAGGATAATCGAATCCCTTGTAAAATAATCGATGGAGTAAGAAAAGGAAAAGAGGAAGTAAATATTAATAAAGATGAAATTAGTGCCAATTGCGTTAATGCGAAGTTAAACAATGAAGACGAGTTTATGAATAAAGAAATATCTATAAAAGAAAACAAAGAATTAAATAAAAATTTTAATCTAGACATTCAAGAGGAATATTTCCAAACCTCTCCCGAAATGCTAGACTCACGAATTCCTGGAGAGGGAAGTTACCAAACCTCTCCTAAATTATTAAATTCCAAAAATCCTGGAGAGGGAAGTTACCAAACCTCTCCTAAATTATTAAATTCCAAAAATCCTGGAGAGGGAAGTTACCAAACGTCTCCTGAATTATTAAATTCCAAAAATCCTGGAGAGGGAAGTTACCAAACCTCTCCTGAAATATTAAATAATTCCAAAATCTCTGGAGGGGGAAGTTACCAAACCTCTCCAGAAGATTTAAACAATCCTAGAATTGCAGAGGCAAGTTTCCAGACTCCTCTAGTATATTCTACCCCGGTCGATTACGAGGAGGGAAGTAACCAAACCTCACTACGTAATACGACAGAATTTTGTCCAAGAGAGCCGAAAAATGAGAGCTCTTTAAATTATGAGGAAAAAATAATATTTCCAAGGGTTGGAATACCCATAAAAGGTGCAGATGTTAATAAAAATACCTCTCAGGTTACTATTGGAGAACTTATGAAAAGGGTAAAATTATACAAACCTAATATGGAAAAAATTTATGAAGCTAACAGAAAAAGTAAACCGTCTTCAAAAACCTCGGCAAGTGCACAAATTCGATTCCAGGAGATAATGGAAAATTTTAGAAATCAACGTAAACCGAAACAACACCAATCAACGCCCGAAACTTCCACTAACGGTGTTATTTTACGCGAATGTTTTGTATCATCCGGAGAACTTAAGAAAGATAGGCTTACAGAGATTACGAAATTGTTACGACTAGAACACTTAAATTATGAAGAAAGAAAAAGCGTTATGAAACTTATAAGTAATAGTCAAGATCGATTCCATCTTCCCGGAGAAAAGTTAACTGCAACTCACGTGTTGCGACATCAAATACCGACGAAAGATGATCGACCTATAAACACTCGACAATACAGATTTCCACAAGTCCACAAGGAAGAAATAAATAGGCAGGTAAAGGAACTGCTCGAAACAGGAATCATAAAACCTTCTCATTCACCTTACAATACACCCATTTAGATAGTATCGAAAAAGGAGGACTCTCAGGGAAACAAACGTTGGAGAGTAGTATTAGATTTCCAAGGTGTGAACGAAAAAACTGAGGGCGATGCCTATCCATTACCAAATATTGTTGAAATCATCGATCAATTAGGAAATGCAAAATATTTCACAGTATGTGATCTCGCCTCTGGGTTCCACCAAATAGAAATGGACCCTGCGGATAGCCATAAAACTGCGTTTACGACCCCTAACAGCCATTACGAATTTGTAAGAATGCCTTTCGGGTTAAAGAATGCTCCCGCCACTTTCCAACGATTAATGGATTTAATATTGGCAGGGATAGAAGGTGTGTTTATTTACATGGATGATATTATTATTTCTGCCGCTACCTTAGAAGAACATGAAAAAAGATTTAATTTAGTAATGGAACGACTCCGCCAAGCTAACCTGAAATTACAGCCCGATAAATGCGAGTTCTTAAAAAATGAAGTAACATAAGTAGGGGAGCAATATATACTTCTAGCCTCTGGCCGGTCGCGGGGGGTTGGGGGGCGCGGGGAACCGGGCGAGGGAGCGCGCGCTCGACCAATCGCGCCTCGCCTTTCCGTTGGAGGAGGTCGGCGATTGGTCGAGCGCGCTGTCCCTCGCCCGGTTCCCCGCGCCCCCCAACCCCCCGCGACCGGTCGGAGGTTAGGAGCGTTACCGATAGAGGACGGGGGCGGGAGCGTCGTCGAGCGCGCCCGTCGGTCGTCGCGCGCAAACTGATTCTTCTAATTTTTTCGGGGAGGACGCGGCGATCGGCCGTTCCCTCTCCGGAAGTACCGCGTCCGATACTCGACCGCGAATAGAATCGGCGCTGCGGGGCGCGGGCGAACGGCGACGCGGACGGACGAACGTTCGAAGGTCGCTCTCGTCGTTTCCTCCCTTTGTTTTTCTCCGGCAGGATGTGGCGAGCGGTTTTCCGGGAAAATCGAGTATATTTTCAGCGGGTACGTCCTTCGTCGAGGAGATAACGAACGGGTATACGTTCCGCGAAAACGCGTTCAAGGTCGTTCGTTTCGCGGGTCCCGATCGCCTTTCTTCGTTTTCGTTTTTCCTCGGTCGAAGGTCCCGTTGCGATTCGCGCGGCGGACGACGCGATCGCGGACTTAGCGGATTCGGGGGAATCTGAGGAGCGCGGGGGTCGCGTCGAGATAGGAACGGATTTGAAAAAATGGGGGAAAGAAAGAGAGAACGCTCGGACGAGACGTGTAGTTTTATTCGTTTCGAAGAAATACAAAATACAAAATACAAAATACATATACGTACGTTGACGCGCGTTCGCGCCGTTTTGCGCGTATGAATACGCGTACGATCGCGGACTTGCGCCGCGACGTTATTTTCGGAAACAGAGCGCCGCGATCTCGCAGTCGAGGATGTTGTTAGGGTCGAAGAATTCGCTCTTCATTATCGCGTTTCTAGGCGAAGTTCCCGTCTTGGTCGCGTTGAGGGCTATCTCCCGATAGCGCGAATACTTCGCGTCGACCTCCTCGGTCGCCGCGATCAGCGCCGAGACGATGCGATCGACGCAGAATCGAAGATCGAACAGGTTGCGCAGGGTCGCGAGCGACATCGCCAGACGAGTCGCGTTGGGTAGCTCCATACGCACGATCGACAGGTTGTTGAGTAATCCGAATCGCAGCGTCAAGTCCCCGATCTTTATCGGTGCGGGAGGGCGGGTTCCACCGTCGGCGAGGTTCGACTGCATGCACGACAATATGTCGCGTTTGTGCTCGACCAATCCTTTCCACGTATCAAGCGTCAGACAGATTTCTTTGCCCTGTTTATCTCCCAGGGCGATATCCACGTACGAAGGCGAAGGTATATTGTACCACGTTGACTTAATCGTGATACCTACGGATAAGTATTTGTATCCGGTCGACGTCAGCAGATAACGCGTCGTCAGGACGCGCGTCGTGGGCCCCTCGACGGGCGTGTTCGCTGGTGGGTTAGAGCTGGAACGCGGCGAAGAGGAGGACGATCGTCCGTCGATTCCATCGTCCATCGCGTTCGTTCTTTGTTGTCTTTCGCCTCGGAATTCGTCTCGCGAGAAGAAGTACTCCTCGGCGCGGGTCGATCGGTCAACGTCGAGAACATTTCGCACGGGTTGCGTGTGGCGCCGTTCGTTTCTGATTTTTTTCCGACGCGTCGTATTCGGCTGACGATGCGATACTGATGCCTTGGGGGGCACGCGTCGACATAAGTGGAAAAGTTCTCGCTTACGTCGATCGTGGTGTGGTGTGGTGGTGTGGGAAATTTGCGCGGTTCTCTATTTCCTTCGGCGGATACGGCGATCGGAGAGCCGAACGCCGCCGTCGTCGTCTTCGTCCGGATCGTTCTCCGGCGACGTTAATAAATTATCTTTGAGGCGTACGATTCGATCGAGGAGATCGCGCAACTGTTGCAACAGTTCGGCCTTAGGGCAGACTATATTTAGCATCCGCAGATCGAATTTACCGGCCGACGTGACGGTCCTCGTAAATTCGTTGAATCTGTAGAACTGCGTGCGAGTGGTGAAGTACAGATTGCCGTCGATGTGTCGGAAGATCGACGTCACGCCGGTCGGTATTCCGGGAAACGTCGCCTCGAGAGGCGTAAATTTGGAGACTCTCTTCGCGCATTCGTCTATCTCGCCCACCGAGTTACCGTTGAACACCACGAAGGAACGTCCTCTGTGGGTGTTCACCGCCCCGTTGATCAGCGCGTTATCGGGAAATCCGAGTTCTTGCAGGGTCCTCGGCCAACCTGGCCGCAGACTGAATTCCGGATATTGAACCATGTATACCAAATTATCTACGAACACCATGAGATCACCGGACGGGGATTGATAGGCGGCGTTCACGCGCGTGTAATTGTTGTGAAGAAAGTTCATGTGATTCGAAAGGGCTAAAGGTCCGTTGTACGTCCTACCGTCCAGATCGATCGACCAAACGTAACGCTTGTACGAGATGTACATTCGATTTTCCAAAATCAATATCCCGCTCACCCGATCGAGGCTGCACAGGTCCGGCGATGGCGGCGGCGGCGCCGGCGCCGGCGTCTGCGGGGTCTCGTTCGTGATTTTTTCGCCGTACAAACGTTGAATGTTCGCGATGTCGGTTGGGTCGAGCCTAACCGGATATTGTTTTTCGGGCGCGTACGCGAACATCACCTATGTCCTGCGTTGGTTGTGCAGCAATCCGAGGGAGTGGCCGATCTCGTGCGTCAGCGTGTAATGCAGGGAGAATTTGTCCGCGGGATTTTTACTGATGTAAATGTGCCACGGCTCGTCTCCGTCGACGTGCACCTCGGAGACGAATCCCGCCGCGTCCGTCGGGAGAGACGCGTGGACGAGCGCGCCTCCGACGCCTTCGAATTTGTCCGAGCAAGTCGGTCCGTTTACTTTCACAATCGTGTTAGCGTGATGTAGGCGTCGCCAAGATATTACGATATCGGGATTCGTTTCCGACCGTTCGAACGTCAACGCCGAATGCTGCGACCACAGGTCGAACGCGGCTCGCGCCGTGCTCAACTCGTTCTCGGTGGCTACGAAAAAATCCCACGTCAGGTGCGTCCTCGACCATTTGGACAGACTCGCTCTCGTTTCGTGCTTCAGGATGTCTCGAAAACCGCACCGCGGCTTACTCATCAATTGCAGCGTTTCGTTGTTGAGCGTTCCATCGTCGGGTAAACCGTAGTATTTCTGAAAATCCTTGATGGCTTTGCGAAGAACGTCGTTTCGTCTCTGAGCCGGAACCGCATCCACGTCTTCGGTCAGATATCCGTATTTCTGCAGGTAATCGAACGTGAGCTCGTGATTATTTTCCTCGCGATCGACGCATCTCACGGCGATAAGACACGCGGTTAACGCGATTACGCGCGCGAGCGACATCGTCGAGAGCGAGAGCGAGATACGGTGGAAGTGCGATGACGGTTCGTTGCGGTTTGAGCGCGGCGCGCGTACCGGACGCGAACGTTTACGCGAAGACGCTCGTCGGCGATAGCGCGGATAGGTGGCGGTGGGGGGTCTTGGGAGGAAAAACTGCGTCGACGATTTCGGGCGGATGAGTCGGTTCGATAAAACGCATCATTTCCCGGATGTAGAAAATGCATTTTTTTATCGCGGTATCCTCCCTTTGTCGCGCACTCTCGGCGCGGATAGGTGCGGCGGCGGCGGGGGTCTCGGGTGGAAAAAATTGCGTCGACGATTCCGGCGGATGAGTCGGTTTGATAAAACGCATCTTTGTTCCTCGGTGCGTTTCGTTTCTCGACGCGAAAATGCTATTTTTATTACATTTTTCACCGCAGCATCCTCCTTTTGTTCAACATTTTCTTGGGCGAGGATGGGTGCGGCGGCGGGGGTTTCGGATGGAAAAAATTGCGTCGACGATTCCGGCGGATGAGTCGGTTCGATAAGATGCATTCTTTTCCTCGATGCAAAAATGCTATTCTTACATTTTTACCACAATATCCTTTTTTCACCGTATATAAAGGACTCGAGACTAGACTTGGGTCTATTCACAGTCTAGACGCGAACTCTTAAAAATGGATAAAATCAACGATTTACAAAACGTTTGCGATCAGTTGCAAACTAATACCGCGGCCCTGACAAAGGAGGTGGACGATTTGTGTAACGTGTTGCGGCAGCTGCAGCTGCGACTGACGAATATAACGCAAAAAGTGCCCTCTTGTCTCCAATTAACTGTTCGCGTTGACGAGGACGCTGCAATGTTAGAAAAAACGTAAGTATTATTATGAAATGTTAAATTATTTCTTAATGTAACTAAATAATTTTTATATTTATTATTTACATTTATTATTTACATTTATATACATTTATATACATTTATATACATTTATTAATTATATTTATCAAATTATTTCTTAATATAACTAAATAATAATTTTTATATATTTATATTTATTATTTGCATTTATATTTATATTTATATTTATATTTATATTTATATTTATATTTATATTTATATTTATATTTATATTTATTATTTACATTTATATTTATATTTATTATTTGCATTTATATTTATTATTTACATTTATTATTTACATTTATATTTACATTTATATTTATTAATTATGTTTATTTTTGTGTGTAGAGTCATCATCATTTCGTTAATCAAAAAGTGCCGTAATCAAATCAGATTCTTCGTCAGCAAAATTCGTGGGATGTATAGAGACGTTGCGCGATTGGAATCGAACGAGGAGGCAGGTCGTCGCGAGAGAGATGCTGATGACACCGACCAGGAAGATCGCGCGAACGGTCAAGAACGAGTGATAACCATCGACGATCGAGATGTTCCCGTATGTTGGTCTTCCCAAAAGTGAAAATATAAAAAACAATATGTAAAAAAATATAAAGCAAAAAAACCACAGATATTATTGTAACAGATATTATTGTAACAGATATTATTGCTTCAGATAATAAAAACAGATATTATTGTAAAGGATAACTCACATTTGTGTCATATTGTGTTTCCCTTTTATCGTTCCCTACTCCATCTAATTTTACGTTCGGTGTTATCTGTCGTAACCGCATCTCGCGCTGGAGCGGTTCGACGTTCTTCAATCTCACGCTCGACGTTATCGCTCACTTGCGCGGGAGTGGGTTGGCGTTCTCGTTCGTTTCCGTATCGCGTTATCGTTTTTCGCTCGCGCTCGACGTTATCGCTTTCGCTCGTTGTTTCTCTTTGTTTCTCCCGTTAAGAAATATCACGTTCCTGCGACCGGCCATTATTACGCACTCGGCACTATCGCGTTCCCGCGACCGGCCATTTTTACGCACTTGACAACTTATAATGTATGTATTGCACAATACTGGGTAGGTATTTGAAAAAATAATGTTTATCGATTTTGTATAAATTTTTTATTTAATATATACTATAGTTGGATACACATGGAATAAACATGATAAAAATAAATGGATAGGCATAGAGCAAAAAAATGAATGATACATTAAAAATTATGTCATACGTGTAATATATTATATAATATGTTTTTTTTACATTTAATCGGTGGAGTCGATGTTGGATAAATATTCACATCGCTCGTTCCACTAGTCGCGCAACTTTAATACGTTTTCCATCGCGCAGCACCGTCGATGACGTCCGCATCGAAACGCGCGATCGGCGCGAAGAAACTCCAGCCGATCTACGTCGTCGTACTCGTCGTCGATGCTCGTGATCGTCGCGTCGAGGTCGCGAACAGCGTCGCCGAGGATCTCTTCTAACCATTTTTTCTTTTCGAGCCCCTTCACGTAGATTCGCACGCCGAGCGTTTCTTCTTCTCTTTCGGCCCGGTCGCCGCACACAGCGCGTCGAACTATCGTCTTCGCTAGACGATAGTCCGTGTCCCCGTCCTCCCAACGGAGGCCGTGGTGATTCGCCATTAGCCAGCTGGCTCTTGCTTTCTCAGCCCTCGTCAGCAGGTCCCATTTCATGGGCGCGCGAAAGACGTGATGGGCGAGCACGCGCGTCTCGCTGTGCAGCACGGCCACCTCCTTAGCGAAGAATTTCTCACCCACTACAAAGCCCTGCAGATCGACGAAGATCGTCGTCGTCGTTGGCGATGCGGCCATCGAGTAGGCGTATGTTGAAAATAAAAGTATTAAGGATGTGCTTAAGTGGCTCGTTCCCAACAGAGTCTGAGGAACGATGGAAGGATCCTCGACGTTATATATCCCCCGTTTACCGGGAAATGGGTTTCATACGACCGCATTTTCCGTTAGATAATTTTTATTTGCACGTCCGTCAGCGATATGCGTCGCGTTTCCGGGAAATGTTATTTTCCTTCGACCACATTTTCCGTTAGATAATTTTCCGCACCACGTTGGTCAGCGGACTGTACTCGATGACGCGATCGTGAACGATGAGACAAAAGGCGGTGGTTTTCGGCGGAACGTTTTCCTTGTTCTCGAATTCGATGCGCACGTCCACGGTGGCGCTCTTCACCGATTCGTTTTGACAGGAACAATCGATCACCGCGAGCGGAGCTACCCGCGCGAATTCGCGCGGGGAGAAGAGGGCGTCGTCGCGATTGTCCCCGTAGTACGCTCCTCGAAATTTCGCGTACATCTCGTACAGCACGGCGAACTTGCCGTTTTCGAAATCCGCGTTCACGTCGTCGTAGGGATAGAATTCCGAGTTGAGATACAATTTCACGTTGGCTAGCGCGCAATGATCGAACCTCGATGCGTCCTCCGCGAATTCGTTTCGCCGTCCGGTCTGCAGCGCGAATATGACGTATCGCGGCTTCTCCAATTGCGGCGCGGCTTTCACGGCCCACGAATGTTTGGTCGTGCTCTGCAGCAGGGGAAATTCGTACAGGTCCCAAGATCGAAAGCCCGCGCTCAGAAATCGCCCGCTCTCCAACGTTCGCAACAGCGATAATTTAGTCACATCGTTCAACGTCACGTGAGGCATGCGCCATTGCACCTTCAACAACGTAATTTTAGGATCCTTGGCCGGATCTCTCGGCACGGTTTTCTTCGGATCTACGACGCAGTTTTCGTCGGTACAAGCGCGTATCAGAATAAGCTCGTGTCGCGCGTTTATCACCACGCGTTTATAGTCCTCGCAGAAACCCAACAAAATATTCAACGGTACGCAAAAGTTGAATTGATGGGACGCGCTGGTCAGATTCGAATCGTTCGTCGGATAACTCCATCCGGCATTCTGCAGTCTTCTGGCTCGCTCGACGGTCAGCGACACGTAGTTCTTTATCGTGCTGGTTATTCCGACGTTTCTACACCGATCGATCTCCACGCCGTCGAGTTCGTATCGAATTTCGTCGAACATAAACGCGACGCAGTTGTTAACTAATTTCACGTATCGACTTTGATCTTCCCCTCCCTCCTGTGTTCTCGCGCCGTCGTCGTAGAGTCGTCCCTCGACGTACAGGAAACTGTCGCACGGCAGCGTATACAGATCCTGCTGCTGTATGGGTATTCGTATCTCGTCGTTGTGCCCGAACGTCGTGTTGACGTACGGGTTATACGTGTGAGTCTCGATTCCGACGATGCGCTCGTCGAAGATCGGCTCACCGCCGATACTCAAGATGTCGGCCATGATTTTTCCTCTCGATGTGGAAACGACGCGGCGAGTTTCTCACGGCGAGACCCAGCGATCGTAGGAACCTGACGTTGGCGTTGCTGAGAACGACTCTCCTTCCTCCTCCACCTCTTTTTTTCCCCACGCTTTCGATCTCGTCGTAAAACGGGCCAGCTCGCTCGTTCGCACAATTCGCGCCAGACCCGTTCAGAACGAGCATCCCTCCTCTCGTTCTCTCACTCTTCAAGTCGCGGAGATACGCGCACACTAACTTTGACGACGACGTACGTGTAACCTGATCGTTATCTCTTCGCCGCGGAAATCGATCAATCGATCTTTCTGATCCACGACTCGCACCGTGATATCGGTGACGTTTCGCGCGACGATCGGGAGGTAAATGATCTGCGTCGGAGTCTCCGACAGTTTATATCCCGGTGGAACTTTCGGCGCGAATTCGTGTATCGCGTGCACCGAGCGTCCGTTGCTGTACGCTCCCGTGGTGATATTGCATTCGATGCGAATTATGTTCACGCTCATGACGTCAACGGGTCCGTCGGAAACGTACCATTTGTTCGGTTTTAAAATACGATCGCGCGAGAAACCCAAAAGAGAACCGATGTTGTTCGGTTTTGTAAAATTTACCCGGTAGGCGCATTTTATCTCGCTTCTCATGGTATTCTCGTTGGCGCGAAGAGCGAGTATTCCATCACCGTCGTCATCCCCGTCTTCGTCCTCGTATATGTGATAGATGTCGTCGTCGTCGTCGTCGTCGTCGTCCTTCTCCGTTCGGTTTTTTTCTTTTACCCGTCCAGCGTCGGTCTGCACTTTTTCTTGGGTCTCTTTAATTTTTTTCTCTCTCTCACGGGCGCGATAAAGAAGAGCGGCGCGTAGATATCTGCTCACGGCCCGCAGCTCGTACGATCCTTCCGGAACGACGATCGTCCGGTCGTTCTCGCCGAAGTAGAAGCGATTGTTCGCGGACGTAACGTTCGGAATCGAATTGTACGTCTCAAAAGTCGCCAAACCCAGCTCGTATTCGCCGTCGCTCAGATCCAAAGCGGGAAAGTGACTCGCCGTGAGAACGCTGCTGGTTCCGGTCAACGTGAGAGTCAGCGACATCGCGGGAGAACGTCGATCGTTCGCCACTCCCCCAATCGATCTCGCGAAGAAATCGCAGGCACAGCTGTCCGCAGATTCTCTGATCGAATGTCTGAAACGCGCGACGATTGTACGTCACGATCGCGCTCTCGCCGCCGCCGTCTCCGAGATATCGCGCAAGATCCCTAGGCGGACGGAGATTTCCAAACGCGTCGAAGTAGATCGCAGCGTTCCCTTTTTTCGCGTAAGCGACCCAATGCGTGCCCGGACCCGCCGCGTCGTCGAGATTCACGATGCCGCACTCCGCGCGTCGCACCCTCGTCGGCAGAGCGTCGCGCATGAACACCCCACGGAAGAACGGTATGCGTAGGTGACGCGCCGATCGATCGAGCTGCTCGTTCGTTGTGATGCCGTACGGAGGAAGATGCACTAATAACGTCGCCTCTTTCCGCGAGATTTTTTTTTTTCAGCGACTCTCCTCGCGCCACCTCCGCGCTTCTTATACGGCGCGAGGTACAACCCGCGACCCTCCATCGCGCGATTGTGTCGATGCAGTTCCTCGAGTTGTTTTTGCGCCGCTTTTTTGGCGCTCACCGCTTTGGCCACGCCAGCCGCGCCACCGATCAAGGAACCGAGCGCGCTCAGCATCGGCAGAAAAGGCAAGAAGCCGCCGCGTTTCGTTGTCGGAAGTATCCTCCGCTTCTTCCTCCCGCTCTTCCTTCCCGTCTTCGCGTTTTTCCTCAATCCCATTCCTTTCCTCGTTTTTCCTTTGCGTTCCATACCCATGCCCAGTTTCGTCTTCGCCTTCATAGCCGCCCATACGGCCGCCGCGGCGAGTCTCTCACCAGCCGTGGAATCCTTCGCGGTGACGCGCTCGCGCGCCCTCTCGGCGAGCAGTCGATCGGCGACGTGTCGCTCGGCGAGCTCGCCGCTTCGCGAATACGCGACGTCGTGCTCTCGACACGCCGCGTCCAACGGATTGATGCCTTCTTCGCCGCGCGCTAGTCTTTGCGCTAGACGCGTACCGGGTCCGCAAAATTGATAGCCGGGTATGTGCAGCTCGAAGGGAAGAGCGTTTATCGCGCGATTGAGCAGACCGGCGCCGCGCATTCGGTCGCGGTTGCGGGAGGATTTATTTTTTTCTTTTATTACTTCGAACTGGAAATCGATGGCTCGTCGTTCACAACGTCCATGCGGTTGCACTCGTGGCAATCCTTGATGAGCGGCGGTGGACCGTCTATGTGCGTTCGCTGCCACGGACGATTGTAATGTTCCATGCACGGGCGATATCTCTGCGCCTCGGGATCCGCTTTTATGTGTTCCGGCAAACGGTCCCACAGCAAATGCACGTATTTCTCAAAATGACGCAACAGAATGACCTTCGGAACGAATTCCAACTCCTCGGCCGTTAGATTGAGAATATCGTGTCTGTCCGCCAGTATAGGAAATATTCTCGATCACCGATGCGCGCGAACGATTCGTTGATTTTATAATAATTATTGTACAGACACGGCGACGCGCTTGCGCTTCTTATACCCGCGCGCGAGGCGTTTGCGCACGCGCGCCTCCCTCCCGAGCGACCGGAAATTCATCGCGCGCGAATCGATCGAGCGCGAGCTCGCGGAAAAGACCGAGAGACGGAAAAAGAGAGGGCGAGAAGCGATTCGTGCGACAGTCGGTGACGATAGGAGTCTCGAATGCGGATCGCAAAACGCTGGCGGGGTCGGGCGCGACCGAGGGGGGAAACGGAGAATCGCGCAGGCACGGTCCTCTCCTGCCGAACGTCGTGCGCTGCATCATTTGCTGTCCCTCGAATTGCGGTAAGACGAACGTTCTGCTGAGTCTGCTGGAACAGCCGCACGGTCTTCGTTTCGAGAACGTATACGTGTACTCGAAATCTCTGCAACAACCGAAGTATCGATACCTCGAACGATTGTTCGAGCCTATGGAGGAGATCAATTATCGCGCGTTTTCCGACAATCGAGAGGTCGTTCCACCGAACGAGGCGCTTCCCGACTCGATCTTCGTCTTCGACGACGTGGCCTGCGACAAGCAGGACAGGATGAGGGAATACTTTTCTATGGGTCGACATTCGAATATCGATTGCTTCTATCTCTGTCAGACGTATGCTAAAATTCCGAAACATCTAGTGCGCGATAACGCAAATCTGTTGGTCCTGTTCAGGCAGGACGGCACCAATCTGCGACACGTGTACGACGATCACGTGAACATCGATATGTCGTACGACGAGTTTCGCGCATTCTGTCGCGAGTGTTGGCGACGCGCCTACGGTTTCGCCGTGATAGACAAAGACAGCGCGTTGCGAGGCGGACGGTACAGACGGGGGTTCCACGACTTCGCCGTGCTGTAGAGCCGATCAGTGCGTTTCGCCGAACGACGCGAGTATGAGCGCGATCGCGGAAGAGAGAACCGCGCGAGAGATAGCCAAAACGCGCGCTTCGATTCGCAGAAAATACGCCGCTCTCAGGGCCGGCAAAATGGAGAGCGAGATCGCTATGGAAAAAAGGTACGAACCTATCGTCAAACCTCTGAAACGACTCGTCGACGACGCGGAACGCAAGAGTAAAGGTTCGAACGAAATTGACGGCGACGGTGATAATTTTACGTTCGCGAGAAAAATTAAAGCGGCGAAGAGAGCGAAGAAGGACAGCGAGAACGACGACGACGATGCTGGCGCCAACCTGGAGCGCGATTACGGGGAGGAGGAGGACGACGTATTCACGCCGATCAGGACAACGACTACCGTGGGAAAAAGGGAGTCGCGTCCAGCACGATTGAGTTCGGCACCCGCGACGGCGAGTTCCACGCCGATCCACGCCGATTCCGTCCAATTTTTACCCAGAGAACGCGAGATCGTCTCGGAGACGACGACTCCGCCTCCCGCACTAGAGACATCCGTCAGGGAATCTTTGAGTACGACGGAAGGTCGCGACCTTCTGCACGGTCAACTAGGACCGTTAGGGCGGGAATACGTGGGCGCTCTTCTGAGCGGTGACAGAAAAAAGGACATCGACCACGTCTACGGAGTGTATCTCGGCGAGAACGGCACGATGCTGGGTAACAAGCGATTCGACGTGGCCGCGGATGACTCCGTGATCATCGGTGGTGTGCGATACAAGGGCACGCGCGGTCTGTACGAATTAATCTTCATGCGAGCTCCCAACGCTAAAATCTACACGGACGAGGACAAACGAACGTACAGACGTATACTTTTAACCACCAGCGCTCACAAACGCGATCGCAGCGCCAGCATGCCCGTCATGGGTAACAAGGGACACAAGTACAGAAATGTAATAGCGCCGCTCGTGCTTCCGTCTCACAAAACTGGTACTACGAAGGGTACCGGACTACCGTCGGCCATGCGACTGACCGACAAGGCGATCGATTACGTTCACTGGGACGATCCCAACGAGCTGGTCGATCGACTTCGGCTGCTGGACGCCTCTCGTCGGGCCGGCAACGACGCTCACGACAACGAAATTCTGTCGATAATCGAGGAACTTCGCGAGGCCGGTTTCGTCATAAATTGATCGGTCGCGCGGATCGCGACGGCAGTACGAATCGCGGCGCGCTCTCCGGCGCCTCTACGCGCGCGCGATGTCCGTGAACAAATTTGGCATGTCTCTGGCAAATCGAGACAACGGTGACGGAATCGACGGTGCGTCCGCGGTGAGATTACGCTCGTCGATCGAATCCTTGCGCAATTACACGCGCAACAACGCGCTCTTTATGAGCGAGGATTTTTACGACGCGAAGGAGCGCAAGATACGGCGAGTGGCCGCGCCGGAGGACAACGACGACGCGACGAACAAGAGCTACGTCGATATCTGGATCGCGTATGCCAAGTTCGAAGCGGTGAAAGAGTTCGAAGGTCAGATGGCGACGCTGAAGAACGACGCGCTTCGTTTGAAGGAGAACTCCTACGACGCGGGGGAGCGCAAGATACGGCGGCTAGTCGCACCGGAAGTCGGCACCGACGCGACGAACAGGAGCTACGTAGACGGCGCGATCGATCGGATCAAAAGCAAACTGATAGATGAGAGAATGACTCGTGCTATCGCGGTCGAGGGGATACAAAAGGATATCAAGAAGTTGTTCAAAGACACGCTTCGCACTATTCACGATCGCGCTATTCACAGCACTTTCGACGCGGGAGGGCTCAGGATAGAAGCCGTAGCCGCGCCGAAAGACGGCACCGATGCGGCAAACAAGAGCTACGTAGAGGGCGCGATCGAACGGCTGAAGAACGCGATGCGCGAGGAGATCAAGAGGAGTACCGCCGATGAAAGCTTCAAAGGCGTGACAAACGCGACCCAAGGTTTGAGAGACGAAATCGCAACGTTGCGAAACGACGCGCTCCGTCTACGCGAGGATTCCTACGACGCGTCGGAGCGCAGGATACGGCGCGTAGCCGCGCCGGAGGACGACGGCGACGCGACGAACAGGAGCTACGTCGATGAAGCGATCGCTGAGGTTAAAAAGAATTTCAAAAATCTGATAAGAGAATTCAGAAGCCAGTTCGTGGATGTGAAAAATACCGTGAACAAGCACGACGTTGATATCGTTGGAATTCAAAGTACTTTAGACCATCTCAATCAACGTCTCAATCAATGAGCGTGGAAAAACGAAGACTCGTGGAGGAACTGCACGCGCCGGCGAGGAAAAACTTTCCCCGTCGCCGCGTCGTGGTGCGCGGTTACGACGACCTGTGGCAGGCCGACGTGGTGGAGATGCGTCCCTATTCGCGCGAAAACGCGGGTCACAATTACATTCTGACGGTCATCGACGTGCTGAGCAAGTACGCCTGGGCGATCCCGCTGAAGACCAAAAGCGGAAAGGAGGTCGCGACGGCTCTGCGAAAGATCTTTCGCGAGGACGCGCGATACCCCAGGAATCTGCAAACGGACAAAGGAAAGGAATTCTACAACGCCGACGTGCGCAAAATCCTCGACGCGCGCAAGGTGAATCACTACTCCACGTATTCGGTGATGAAAGCGTCGGTGGTGGAGAGATTCAATCGCACGTTGAAAAACGACATGTGGAAGCTCTTCACCCTCCAGGGATCGTACAGATGGGTAGACTCGCTGCCGAGCCTCTTGTCGAATTACAATCGCCGCAGACACAGAACGATCGGAATGCGCCCGACGGACGTGACGCCCGCCGCCGCCGAAAAGTTGCTGCGCACGGTGTACAGTCGCGCGAAGATCGCCGCGCCGGCGAGATTTCGAATCGACGATCCGGTGCGAGTGAGCAAATTCAAAACGATCTTCGAAAAGGGCTACACTCCCAATTGGACCACCGAGATCTTTCGCGTAGCTAAAGTGCAAAGAACCAATCCCGTCACGTATCTGTTGAAAGACGTTCGCGGAGAAGCGATAGCCGGAGGATTCTACGAACACGAGTTGCTGCGCGTCTCCAATCCCGACGTCTATCTCGTGGAAAAAGTCCTGCGTAAGCGGGGCAATCGAGCATACGTGAAGTGGCTAGGAATGGACAGTTCGCACAATTCGTGGATAGATAAGGCGTCTGTATTGTAACGGAAATAATAATCAGACATTCGTAGACGCGCATAACGCGATGTGCTTTATTATTAATAAAAGTTTACACATTCATTGGTTTGTTTCTTACGTACTATTGATTTTATGATAGAATAATTTCGGAAAGCTTATGACATATTATTTCTATTTTTTTTTTACAACGGTATTCCGTAGTGTCCCCACGGAAGCGTTTCCTCGCCGTTCAGCGTCACGTATCGCTTGTCGTCGTGCGGACTGAGAGCTAGTTTTTGCTCCGACACGGTGAAAACCTCGTGCAACGTCGAGCGTATGCACGACTGGCGCGTCTTCAGCTCACGCGCGTTCCGCAGGCACGCAACGTAATCCTCGAACGTGATCCTCTTCGCGACTACGTTTCTCTTGACACCCTTTATTCTCTTGGTGTCGTCGCGTCCGAGCACCTTGTAGGTGTACATCTTCGCTCTGAGGCCCACGAACTCCGTCATGATCGCGCCGTTGTTCTCGTCCTTCATCAAACCGGGCACTTTCTTGTTGACGCGCGGCATACCGTGCGCGTTATTCTCCGCGTAATCGCTCGTATCGAACCTGTCTATGTCGCGCCTCATAACTCGTACGCGTCTTCGCACTCCAACGAATAGATCAGACTGTCCGTATCCGTGTAAAGAATTCGACACCAGTCGCGATAGAGCGGCGCCATGTAGTCGTAGTGAAACTCATAGAGACGCGTCTTGGATATCTCGAGAATACACATACCCACGTAGACCGGTTTGTTGAGATTTACCTCGAGCCTTCGCAGCTCGATCGCGACCAGATTCTCCGAGAAGACGCTTCTACTGTGAAAATTCGGCCTGGCGATCATCGCCTCCGCGCCGTATCTCCCGTCCCATCGCGTCACGAGGCGCACGTCCACGTGATCGCGCACGTTCTCCATCGTCTTGCCGAAGACGGCATTGTTCATCAGTTTGTACATGTTCCGTTCGAACTCGTTGCTCGCGCGCGTCCTAAGCCTAGTGTTCAGCTCGATGTAGCCGCGAAGCCACGGCGACTGAGCGAATCGCAGAACGCGACGAACGCGCGTCAGACGCAAACCTAGTCGCAGGCATTGCTGCAGGTTTCGATAGTGCGTCACGTAGCGCGATTTGTCGCAGAGAGTAGCGAGCAACTTCTCCTGCCGCTTACCGGGCGGTTTGTCGCGCGTCGGGCACAACGGCAGGTCCGCGTGGGCGTCGTGCAGGTGCGGCGGATACTCGAGATCCACCTCCAAAATGTAACCGACGTCGCCGTCCGTCGGCACGGTCGTCACGTCGAAATTCTCAGGATCGTCGAGCCACTGGAAATTCGCGTACGGCAGCGATTCGCTCATAGCCCAGCCGTAAAGATTGTTCACGTCGTAATACATGAGATACGTAGTGGGCTGGGACGAGTCGTACGTCGGTACGTGCCTGTGTTGGCTCGCGCGTACCTGTGCGAACATTGACTGAGGCCGCCGCGTATCCCGCGTTCCACGAACAGCACCACG